>PVIU01023883.1:0-26545 GCA_004026605.1 Ondatra zibethicus | reverse complement strand
GGACTGACTGAGAAGCCAATGCTAATGGCACTGGGATTTGATTCTACTGCATGTACTGGCTTTTTGGGATCCTAGTCAGTTTGGATTCACACCTTCCTAGGCCTGGATGGAGGCGAGAGGGCCTTGGGCTTCCCACAGGGCAGGGTAACCTGCCCTCTCTTAGGACTGGAGGGGAAAAGAGGAGGGGGAGTGGGGAAGCTGGAGGGAAATGGGAGGAGCGGAGGAGGTGGAAATTTTGAATGGTACTATTTATAATGCAATAATAAAAATTAAATGTGAAAAGAAAAAAAAACTTGTGTCATGCCCTCAAGGTTCAACTCCAGCACCAAAACAAAACAAAAAACAAGTTTTAGGGACCCAACCCTGTATAGATGACAAGGGAAACAGGAGCCAGCAAGGGGGACAGGAAACCATGGCTACTAAGACAGAAACAAACTCTGAACTATCACTGGCTGACTTTGGTGCCAGGAAGAGAAAGTTTCATTTACATGGGAGCAGCACTCAAGGGTGAGCGTGCGGAGTGGCTCCACCAGCCCGAGCCTCATCTAGAAACTGGAACTAACGAGCTCCTTAGATTCAGCAAGGAGGTGCTTACTGCCCTCAAATCAAGGCCACTAGCTACTTAGTGAATTCTAGCTCTCTCCTACTTCCATATTTTAAACAGTGGGGAGAACATGCAGCCCAGACATGGTTCCTCAGAAAACCAGGGAGCAGGAAGGCATTATAGTGTTCAGTTGAGGACCCTATAAGGGCACACTGGGTACAAAGCTTATTTGAAATTTTCTATATTATTTGAGGCCAGCCTGGTCTACAGAACGAGTTCCAGAACAGCCAGGGCTACACAGAGAAACCCTGCCTCAAAAACAAACAAACAAACAACATCAAAAAAGAAAATTTATATATTAAAACACTCAAACAAAAGATAAAAAACCCAACAAAACAAAATGCTTAAAGAATAAAATTAGGTTTTTTGTGTGTCTTGCTATGTAGCCCAGACTGACCTCAAACTTGCTGAGATCCTCTTGACTCAACTTGAGAGTGTTGGGGTTACAATTATGAGCCACAATGCTTGCCTTAAAAACAATCTTTAGGAAAGCTGGGTGGTGGTGGCGCATACCTTTAATCCCAGCACTTGAGAGGCAGAGGCAGGTGGATTTCTGTGAGTTCAAGGCCAGCCTGGTCTATAAAAGCTAGTTCCAGGACAGGCTCCAAAGCTACAGAGAAACCCTGTCTCGGAAAAAAAAAATCTTTAAGTTTGGTAAGATGGCTCCATGGGAAAAGGAGTCTGCCACCAAGTTTAATGACCCCAGTTTGATTCCAGGAACCCACTCTGTGGAAGAAGAGAGCCAACCTCAGCTAGCTGTCATCTGACCTCCCTCCTGTCAGGGAACATGTGTACCCCCATACACAGGCATACAAAATTAATAAATAAAAATGTTAAAGCCAGCCAGCCGGTGGTGGCGCATGCCTTTAATCCCAGCACTCGGGAGGCAGAGGGAGGCAGATCTCTGTGAGTCTGAGGCCAGTCTGATCTACATAGTAGGTTTCAGGACAGCCAGGGATACCCAGATAAATACAGTCTAAAAGAAAATTAAACTTTCTTTTTGAATTTAAAGGAGAGAGGCACTAGTGCACTAGAGCTTACCTAGTATGTGAGAGGCCTGGGTGTGTCCTCAGGACTAAATAAATCAATCACACCATTTCTGAGGACTGCAGACCAGGCCCCCGACTCACTGCCCACCACTCGGATCTCGCATGAGTCGTTTACCCACAAGAGGCTCAATCTGCCTGATCACGTTTTGTTACAATGGGATGGCCTATGTGAAGAGGAGCCAAAAGTAGACTCACTGTGGTGTGGCAGGGTGTGTGACAAGCAGCCTCCCTGGGCTTTGCTCATCCTCTAAGTCAAGGCCTTGATCACAAACCATCATCCCAAGTAAGGACTAAGCAAGATGAGAGCCAAGGTCATGTTCTTCGTGGGGGTAGATGGTGGCCATCTCTGCTCAATGTGAGCCTCCCAGGATCTCCCTGATGGCTGGGTGGAGACTGTGGGATGCCTGCAGTGATCTGCTGGTTCCCTCACTTTTCCTATCACAGGGGACCCCTGAGGAGGTCTTGCCCATTCCCGAGAGCATCTTGGTATGTCCTTCCCAAAAGCTGTCAAAAGTGGTAATCCCACCTTGTCTTTATGAGGGAGAACTAGACCATGGATGTGAAGTTCCCATAGTTCCTGGGTCTTAATGGCCCAGTGGTTAAGAGCACTGGCTGCTCTTCCAGAGGTCCCGAGTTCAATTCCCAGCAGCCACATGGTGGCTCACAACCATCTGTAATGAGATCTGGTGCCCTCTTCTGGCCTTCAGGCATACACACAGACAGAACAGTGTATACATAATAAATTTAAAAAAACTAAAAAGAGAAAAAGATGAGACTCTAAGGGCGGCGCATGGGTGTTACAGGTCTACAGGCTGAGGCGGTTACGCAGCAGCGTTAGCAAAGGGAGAAACATAAATGGAAGCTGTGTGCACTGAGAACGGCCAGTGCTGGCCTGAAGTCATCTTGGCCGTGGGTGTGGCGCAGTCCTCAGAGTCCTTGCTTAGAATGCATGAAGCCCAGGGTTCCACAAAACTGGGCACGGTGGTACATTCCTATAACCTGAGCACTCAGAAATTCAAGGTCATCCTCAGCTGTGTTTCAAATTCAGGCCAGCTTGAGTTACAAGTCCCTGTCTCAAAAAACTAAAGAAGCAGGGCTGTGGTGGTGCACGCCTTTAATCTCAGCACTTTAGGTAGAGGCAGAGGCAAGCGGATCTCTGTGAGTTCAAGGCCAGCCTGGTCTACACAGCGAGTTCCAGGACAGCCAGTGCTACACAGAGAGAGACCTTGTCTCGAAAAACCAAACCAAATCAAGAATAACAAACAAACAAACAAACAAGAACATAATTCCAACTACTAAGAAAGTAGTTGGAACCACCCCGCCTTAACATGATATCAGGTTCAGTTTTCATTATTTACTTGTGTGTAGAAGGTGCCTGTGCTGTTACAGTATGCATGTGGAAGGCAGAGGGTAACTTGCAAGAGTCAATCAAGTCTCCTCCTACCTGTGGGTTCCGAGACTGGAACTCAGCTCAGGCTTGGCAGCAAGCACCCTTACTAGCCCAAGGTTCCAGGGGGTTTTGTTTGTTTGGATTTTTAAACTTTATGTGTATGGGTGTTTTGTTTGCATGTATGTCTGTGCACTGCTTGTATGCTTGCTGAGCACAGAGGTCATTCCCTGGGACTGAAGTTACAGATGGTTGTGAGCTACCATGCTGGTGCTGAGACTTGAACCCAGGTCTGAGGTTACAGTTTTAATGTAAAAGCTATTGTGCCCTTTACCAGTAAAAGGGTGGCTATTCTGCTGGGTGTGGTGGCTCATACCCATAATCCCAGCACTTGAGAGGCTGAGGCAGGAGGATTTCAGAGAGTCTGGGGAAAAGTTGAGCTACATCTTGAGTTGTAGACCAGCCTGAGCTATATAGTGTGAGACTCTGCGTTCAGGATTTAAACTGTTCTAGCTATCACACCAGGATAGTTCATATGAAATCATGGTTCTGAAACAGGAAACAAATATTTCCATACAAATTCCTGATGACTTCACACCCACATCTTTAATCTAATCTAATTAGATTAATTTCCCAGGGCATCTGCGTACTCTTGGTAGTGCACAGTTTCTCAGGGTCGAGATGAAGCCTTATTCTTAGGTGTGGGCGGTGCTGACGGAATAAACATGAGTGATGCCCATAGGAAACATGACGTTAGGGCTGAGCTAGGCGTCGGGATGCCAAACTGGACCTGTCCCTCAAAGGCACACTCTCCAGTGCTCACTAAAGCCAGCCGTGAGGTCCGTAGCATCCCACAGCTGGCACAGGCACATGCAGAAGTCTCCAGCAATGCTTGAGATCCCATTCTCCCGAGCATAAACACAGTGCATTCACGTTTCAGGACCAATTTACAAACCGCAGGGTGAGTTGACTGCACAGTCCATGGTCGGCCTGTCCCTGTGTGCTGTCTTTGCTTCTCACCAGAAGGGCTGAGCAGAGCCTGTCCCAAGGAAGGAACAGCAGTGACGGAATTCAACTAGACTTCAGAGGTCTCTCTTCTGAGATCCGTCTGTTTCACTCAGCACAGCTGGGAGACAACTGTCCCTGTTGGTGGCTTCGCAGTGCCCACCCCAAACAGAAACTGCTGAAAGGTGAAGACCACAGAGCTGTGAACCGCTGTCACTGTTCTACTCCCATTAGGAAGTCAAGGGCAAGAGTTTACACCTCTCCCAAACCAGAAACTGTTAATCCTCACTATTTCAAGTTGAAAAGGAATCAGTATTGCCTAGTTTAACTCCTTAACACATTATAAAGTCTCCTGTGGCCGGGCAGTGGTGGCGCACACCTTTAATCCCAGCACTTAGGAGGCAGAGGCAGGCGGATCTCTGTGAGTTCGAGGCCAGCCTGGTCTACAAGAGCTAGTTCCAGGTCAGGCTCCAAAGCTACAAAGAAACCCTGTCTCAGAAAATAAATAGCCGGGCAGTGGTGGTGCATGCCTTTAATACCAGCACTCTGGAGGCAGAGGCAGGTGGATCTCTGTGCGTTCGAGGCCAGCCTGGTCTACAAGAGCTAGTTCCAGGACAGGCTCCAAAGCTACAGAGAAACCCTGTCCTGAAAAACAAAAACAAACAAAAAAAACAAACAGAAAATAAATAAAATAAAATAATAAAATAAAAATAAAGTGTCCTAATGTAACTCCTTTAGCTTCTAGGCATGAGTACTCTGACCCACAGAGAAGAAACTGCTTTTCAAAACAATTTTTATATCTGTGTGTGCGTGTGTTTGTGTTGTGTGTAGTGGGAGTGGAAGTGTGCATCAAAGCACATGGAGGATGAGGCGAAAAGTTGCCCAGACTGGTTCATGTGGGACAAAGGGCACAGGGGGGAAGTGGCGATCTCTGTATCAACTACTCACTTCTACTGGGAATCTCAAACTGCCCTAAAGAAGCCTATTTTTTTTGTTGTCTGGGAATATATATGAACATACATACAAAATAATAACATATATGCATGTTACATGCAATTTTATATATAATATATACATATTAGTGTATACACTGTGTGTGTGTACACATTTGCCAAAATGCAGGAAAGTATTGTGATTAGGTTGACTTGAATTTTAACAATCAAATGTTAAACCAAAATGGGGGAAAGGATTCACTCGTTATTTAATAAATATTTTTTTCTTTTTTTTTTAATGTTGATTCTTCTTTTTTTTCCCCATGATATTTATTGAGCTCTACATTTTTCTCTGCTCCCCTCCCTGGCATTCCCCTCCCTCCTTCAACCTTCCCCCAAGGTCCCTATGTTCCCAATTTATTCAGGAGATCTTGTTTTTTTATACTTTCTACTTTCCACGTAGATTAGATCTATGTAGGTCTCTCTTAGTGTCCGTATTGTTGTCTAAATTCTCTGGCATTGTGGTTTGTAAGCTGGTTTTCTTTGCCTTATGTTTAAAAACCACCTATGAGTGAGTACATGTGATAACTGTCTTTCTGTGTCTGGGTTACCTCACTCAAAATAATGCTTTCTAGGGGCTGGAGAGATGGCTCAGTGGTTAAGAGCATTGCCTGCTCTTCCAAAGGTCCTGAGTTCAATTCCCGGCAACCACATGGTGGCTCACAACCATCTGTAATGAGGTCTGGTGCCCTCTTCTGGCCTGCAGACATACACACAAACAGAATATTGTATACATAATAAATAAATAAATATTTTTTAAAAAATGCTTTCTAGTTCCATCCATTTTCCTGTAAAATTCAAGCTGTCGTTATTTTTTTTCTGCTGTGTAGTACTCCATTGTGTAAATGTACCACATTTTTTTTATCCATTCTTTGATCAAGGGGCATTTAGGTTGTTTCCAGTTTCTGGCTATGACAAACAAAGCTGCTGTGAACATAGTTGAGCACATGTCCTTGTGGCACGATTGAGCATCCTTTGGATATATACCCAAAAGTGGTATTACTGGGTCTTGAGGAAGGGTGTTTCCTAATTTTCTGAGAAATTGCCACACTGACATCCAAAGGGGTTGTACCAGATTGCATTCCCACCAGCAATGCAGAAGTGTTCCCTTTTCCCCACAACCTCTCCAGCATAAGTTGTCATCGGTGTTTTTGATTTTGGCCATTCTTACAGGTGAAAGATGGAATCTCAGCGTTGTTTTGATTTGCATTTCTCTGATGACTAAGGATGAACATTTCCTTAAGTGTCTTTCAGCCATTTTAGATTCCTCTGTTGAGAGTTCTCTGTTTAGGTCTGTGCCCCAATTTTTTTTTATTGGATTATGTGTTCTTTTGGTGTCCAATTTCTTGAGTTCCTTGTATATTTTGGAGATCAGACCTCTGTCTGATGTGGGGTTAGTGAAGATCTTTTCCCATTCTGTAGGCTTTCATTTTATCTTGTTGACCGTGTCCTTTGCTTTACAGAAGCTTTTCAGTTTCAGGAGATCCCATTTATTAATTGTTTCTCTCAGTGTCTGTGCTGCTGGGGTTCTATTTAGGAAGTGGTTCCCTGTGTCAATGCGTTCAAGTGTACTTCCCTCTTTCTCTTCTATAAGGTTCAGTGTGGCTGGCTTTATATTGAGGTCTTTGATCCATTTGGAGTTGAGTTTTGTACATGGTGATAGATATGGGTTTATTTTCATTTTTCTAGATGTTGATATCCAGTTATGCCAGCACCACTTGTTGAATATGCTTTCTTTTTTCCATTTGATATTTTTTGCTTCTTTATCAAATACCAGGTGTTCGAAGATGTGTAGACTGATATCCGGGTCTTCTATTCGGTTCCACTGGTCCTCCTGTCTGTTCTTATGCCAGTACCAGGCTGTTTTCAGTACTGTAACTCTGTATATAGCTTGAAGTCAGGGATTGTGATGCTAATAAATATTTATTAAGCTCCTACATCAAGCCAGGTCTTGTTCCCAGGCAGTAGATAGAGCCCAGTGCCTCTCATACACTGCACAAGCTTTCTACCTTTGGACTACATCTGTAGCCTCTTGTATTTTTTATTTAGAGACAGAATTTTACTGAGTTGCCCCAAAAGTATTTCAAAGCACCTGACACTAATACTTCATTTCCAAGATTGGGTCTCTCACTAGGTACCTCTGGCTGGCCTGGAACTCAGAGATCTACCTGCCTCTGCTTCCCGAGTGCTCAGATTAAAAGTCCGGAGCGACCATGCTCAGCTCACATTGCTGCCTCATAAAAAGCATACGCAACCATGAACATTAGTGGCGGCACTGCCATACACGTGATATGCCCGGCACTATTTTAAAAACACAACTAGAAAAAAAATGCACATGATCTCTGCAGGTAGCTTCTTAGTGTGCTAGCCAGCATGCTTCTCGGGTTTCTCCTTCATTTACATTTGGCTAATTCATTCCTTGCGAGATACTGAGCGAAGATTAAAGATGGCCGACAGGATACCAGGAGACAGCGAAACCTGGTCCTGTCACTGAGCCAGCTGCAAACTCAGAGTAAAGATGAAAGCTAAAATTTCCAATGATTTTTTTTCATATTTCACGCTAACGAGAAAGCTTTAAGAAAAAAATAGGTGAGCTGATGGCTCACTAACCTGTCATTGTCTTCCAATAATCAGGAACAATAACAAAAAGTCACCCTAGTGACCCTAATGTAACAAACTCTTGTTCTTTCACCAGTGACCACAGTGGCAACAAGTTGGGGCTGGGAAGATGGCTCAGCATGTCACCACAAAGATCATGACCCCCATTACCCACATAAAAAATAGCCTGGCCGTGTAGTAATGGCACACGCCTTTACTCCCAGCACTTGGGAGGCAGAGACAGGTGGATCTATGTGAGTTCAAGGCCAGCTTGGTCTATAGAGCTAGTTTCAGGACAATCAGGGCTACACAAAAAAACACTGTCTTGGAAAAAAAAAAAGCCAAAACCAAAAACCCACCACCAACAACAACAAAAAAGTAAACACACAAAACAAAAACAAAAAGATAAACAAAAATAGCCTGATGTCAGGGCTGGAGGTATATCTCAGTGGCCAATAGCACTGGCTGCTCTTCCAGAAGACTGGGTTTAGTTGCGGCAGCTCGCAACCATCTATAACCAGTTTCTGGAGATCCGCTGTCCCTCTTCTGGCCGCTGTGGGAACTGCATGCAAGTGGTGCACAGACAAACATGCAGGCAAAACATCCTAAAACAAAAACACCCTGGCATGGCAGTGAATGCTTATATTCTTACACTCCTAGTGTGTGAAGGGACCTCTGGCCTCCAGAACACGCACACACACACACACACACACACACACACACACACACACACACACGCCCCAATCTCAACAAAGTAGCTCAGGGTCTCAATACATATGCTAGGCAATCACTACATTAACGCACTGCACCCCAGCTCTGTGTTGATGATACAGATATATACTCATAGATATAGCATGTCCCAGGGTAGCAGTGCTGTCAGGAGGGTAAGTGCTGTCCTTCATCTTGTACAATGTGACTCATGCAGAGTATTGGGGTTTTGTACTGAGCAGTTGTTCAATGTTGTAGAGTTACAGAAATGATTTTTATAAGCCAACTACTGGAAGATATTTGAAATTTGTAATTAATTCAGTTTCCTTTTTCTTTGTCACACTGGGGATAAATCTAGGGTCTCACACATGCTATCCAAGCAACCTTTCATCATGCTAAAGTTTTAGCTTTAACCTAAATCATTTTAAAACTGTCATTTAAGCCGGGTGGTGGTGGTGCACGCCTTTAATCCCAGCACTCAGGAGGCAGAGGCAGGCGGATCTCTGTGAGTTCGAGGCCAGCCTGGTCTACAAACTGAGATCCAGGACACCCATGGCTACACAGAGAAAACCTGTCTTGAAAATCTCCCCCCCCCCCAAGAAAAGAAAAGAAACAAACCTGCCTTTTAAGGAGGGAGAGAAAGGAGAATCTCTGTGAGTTTGAGGCCAGTTTGTCTACATAGTGAGCTCCATGTCAGCCAAGGCTACACAGTTAGACCCTGTCTCATACAAAATAAAACAAAACCAAAAATAAAATAAGTAAATAAAATTTAAAACCGGCATTTATTCTTTGTTTTGTCTTCTCCCCACCCCGCTACCAGGGATAGAGCTCAGGGATCCATGTGTGCTATGCAAGCTCTGAGCTACGTCTCCACCCCTTTCTGTGTTCTAAAATTATTGACATAAACTTCACTCTAAGCTGCCCAGGCAGGCCTTGAACTTTCGATCCTCCCATCTCAGCCTCCCGCTAGCCGGGATTCCGGACCTGAACTAGCAGGCCTGGCTTTATTACACTCCTTTGATACAAAAATACAAGGCCTAATGTTCAACTATATTAACCTAACAGTTATAAACTATGAGCTTTGCATTAATTTTTATAACTTCCTGACATTTTACAGCTTCTCAAAGCTCACCTAGACTGCAACTGCTTTCTGCCACCAAGAGGTTTCTAGAAGAAAAGTGTTTCACTCTTTAGCAAAGCAGGATGTGGCTTAAACATGGGGTTTTCCTGTAGAATGAGCATTTGAAGCCAGAAGATTTTTACTAAAGTCCCAAGACTGTATAAAATCTGTTGAGATCAGTGAAGGTCTGTGAGAGCGGCAGCCACCAATCACTCATGGCCACCCAAACTGTACCATTCCGTCTAGAAGCATCATTCTGCCAAGTGAGGCTTTAGCACCCCATCATTATCTCATTACACATGAGCAAGGTCCCAAAGCCACCATGTAAGGAAAGCCCTTAATCAGGGCCGCAGCCTGGCTGCCAGGCGCACTGTACACCGCCAAGCTCTGGCCACTGGACCCACAGACGGCTGCCTCAGCCTCGATCCCCTCCATTCCTCTGGGCTGGCTTTCTTTCTGTCTTTTTCTTTCTTTTCTTTTTTCCTTGAAAACTGCTAAATAGTAATAATAATAATAATAATAATAATTTAGGGGCTGGAGAGGAGGCTCATCCCTTAACAGCACTGACTATTCTTCCAGAGGCCCTGAGTTTGATTCCCAAAAACCACATGGTGGCTCACAGCCATCTATAGTGGGATCTGATGACCTCTTCTGGCGTAGATAGCGCACTCAAATACATAAAATAATTAAATAAATAAAAAAGAAAATTGCTAAAATGAAAAGTTAACTGATAGTGGACATGTTGGCCTTAGAATGCAGATTTTGCACCCACTTTTCTTGGTGGGTGTCATATATGCTAACCCATTCCCTCCATTAAACTATAAGCTATCTGAAGGCAAATACCTCCACTCAGCATGCAGTAAAAACAAAACAGAAAAAAAACCCTAAAACCACCTTTTTTCATTACCACATACTTCATATATAATATGGCTGTCCGATTTGTTATTGACCATACGTAAACGCATAAGTTTACCAAGTAAAATCAATTCAAACATTTAATATCTCTTGCCATTAACAATATTTCCCCATTTCCCAAGCGTTCTCTTTTTTCTCTCTACCTATGGTACTGGGTCCCATAGGTACCCAGAACCTCATGCATGCCAGGCAAGTATTTTACCAGAATCACATACTCGGTAGCTTTTTGCTTTGCTTTTTCAGACAAGGTCTTGCCATGTAGACCCAGCTGATCTGGGGATTCACTGTGTATTCCACGCTGGATGTAAACTCAAAACAATCCTCCTGCCTCAGCCTCTCCGGTGTAGGGACTACAGGGCGAGCTGCCAGGGCTGCTCCTGTCTTTGACTTCCTGCCTTCCACTCTCAAAAGATAGCAGGCAGGGCAGCCATGATACAGTTCTTGCCCCCAGCCACCTGCCCTCTAGAGATCACCTGCTAGGACACTAACCAACATCCCCCTAAACCACTCAGAATCATGTATGTTCTTCATTCCTAACCCCATCCTGCTGTATGAATAAGTGAGGGGAAACACATGCCCAGACTTCTGCGGCTGACCATGACTACTGATGTGCCCCCACCCCATAACAACAACAACAACACCCACAAAACAAAACTGAAGGAAGCAAAAATAAGAAAAGAACACCCAAAGGCCTACAGTTTTGCCTAACCTAGGCTGGCACAAGTGCTTCAAACTATGTGTTAATTTAATCCTTTCAAAATGGGTATTTGCACACGTCGGTCACCTGACATTTTGACAGCAGAATGAATGGGAATTCCTTTGACAGAAGATGTTTATAAAATGAGTTCTCCTGATTTAAGAGCCAGTGCTTCCAGGATTCTAGTATTAACAGAATACTTTAGTTAAGAAATGGTTATGTAAAAACAATTGAAGCAAAAGAAAAAAAATTAAGGAAGATGTGATGCATTCCTAGTTGCCGTAGCCTTGTTTTATTTTGGCGTGACCATTTCTTGGCCTCATCTTGGACCGCAACACCACCCCACACTTTCTCCTCCACACCCTTCACAAATGGAATTCAGAAAGGTAGAGCGGACACTTTGGAATCCATCACTGAGAATGACTGGTCTTGGGCACATTTCGGCGCAATAACCACGGTTTCCTCCCCACCTACATCCAGACCACTGCACTGCCAGCCTATGCCCTGCCTTTCTCCGGTGCTCCAGTCCAGAGGAAAGCAGGGCAACAGGCCTTGTCCCTGGGCCAACAACCTCTCTTTCCCGGAGACGGCCTGAGGGTTGCCCTAGCGTCCTCTGACCGCCCTCGGGTGGGACCGTTTCCAGACACCAAGCTGCTCGCTAACCCACATTTCCCCAAAACGAAGGGTCCTACGAGGCCAACCCCTCTTAAAACCGTTTCCTCTGGACAGCAGGACAGAAACAGGTCCCCAGCAACCGGTCCTTCGTGGTATCCTTATGATCTCCCTCACCGCCGTCCTCCTGCGGACTAAACGCCGCAGCCCTCCTCAAATTCAAGATCTGAGCTGTCCCCAAAGAATTACAAGTGCGCCCCAACAGCCCTGGGGCTAAAGTCCTCACTTCCTGAGAGAAGACCTCATCCCTCGCTCGCAGCAACCCCAAACTCAAGACCCGAAACCCCGAGCCTGCCAGGCCGCCCCGCCCCCGGTAGCAGCGCGGGATCCGCCCGCACCCGGGAGCATAGATCTGCCCCACAGCTCCGTCCAGGGGCGCGCGCAATTACGCAGTCCCGCACGGCGCGGGCCCCACGCCCCCGGGGATCGCCCGCGGGTGGCCGCTTCAGGCGCCGGGATCCAGCCCTGCCCCGGCTCCAGGCCGCCGGGGTCACCCGATCCGTGTTCCTTCCTCGCTGGGCGACAACGCACGCAGAGGCCCCTCGCCGCGCCTCCTGCCCAGGCCGCCCGCGGCCCGGCCCCTCACTCACCCAGAGCTCGGTGCCCCAGCTCATGATGCAGGGACCGGGAAAGGGCCCCCGAACCCCTTCGCCGGCGATCGCTGAGCCCCTCCGGACACTGCGAATGCGGGAAGCCCGCCGCCCGCCGTTTCCTCCGGCCCGCGCCTCCTCTAGCCCTGCTCTACACCTCTCGTCTCTCCGCGCGGAGCAAAATGGCCCGAGGAAGCAGCAGCAGCGACCGCCGCAGCGCGCCCGCCCCGCACCGGAGCCGAGGGGCGGGGTGGGGCGGGACGAAAGGCGGAGCGGGGCGGGGCCGGACTGACAGCTCGCGCGGACCGTCCCGCCCCCAGACTCCCTTTGGCCGGGTTGCCCGGGGGGTCCGGAAAGACGCGAGGCCTTCGGGACCTCTCCGTGTCGTCGGTTTTCGGCTGCTAGTGCGCCCTACGCTCTCGAGACCGCGCTCACTGCCTGCAGACTGGCCCGTTCGTGATCTCTACGCTGCATCGCGATCTGCCCTCCACCCACTGCTCCCAGCACAGCTTTGCGTTTCAGAACTTTCGCCCAGCGGCCACCGGCGCCCACCTTAGAGGCTCCCAGAGCGGTTTCTCCCAGCATCCAGCCACCGTGGAGGCTAACGAGCCCGTCTGCGTGCGTGGGAGTGGGGCCTTGAACCGTGACGTCCGGTGCATTGTGTACACTGGGACGTTGAGGCAAATAGAGACAGAGCAGATCCGGGAAACCAGGGAAGGAACTCGAGGATGAGCACCCAAAGAATTATAATCTGTAGAAGAAGCCCTTTCCTACTTGTTCAGCCAGGAATCTCAGTAATGAAATCCTCTTACCCCGCTGACGGACCGCAGAATCTCTGGGGCCCACTGAGAACTTGGAGAGTTCAAATCCAGCCTCCAAGCTGGTGATCTTGGACAGATTTCACCTCTAGTAGGAGAGCCCCAGCTGCCAAAGGGAGGCAGTGTTTGCCAGTCGCCCGCGGCCTAGTGTAGTGGTGTGAACCAAGGTGAACTGGCCAGTGGGGAGCTGGTGCAGAATTAGGACCATCTCATTAACTCTTCAAAACTCCACAGAATGTCATTTCTCACTAGCTGTGGGGAATCTGGAGGTTTTCAACTATTTCCTCAGAATCTCTCAGACTGTCCCCACAACTTTTCTATCTTTGAATGCTACTGCTGAGATCTTTCCTCCAGGGCCATGACCTCCAGAACAGGTCCCTCTTCTAAATGGTTTCTCCACTCCCTGCTCTCTTCAACCTGTTCGAAGATTCTCCTTGAAGAGTGAATCTCAGCCCAGTGTGTGGACTGCAAGCCCACCCTTGGAGTCTCAGCACTTTTGAGGCAGAGGTAGGAAGAGGCCAACCTGAGCCACATAGTAAATACCAAGCAGGCTGACCTGTACTTCAAAGTGAAAACTTGACTAAAATAAATAAATAAACAATAGGCAGCTAGATAACAATAGGGTGTGGTGGGAGGCGTAGGCAGGTGGAGTTAAAGACCTGGGTTATATAGTGAGTTCCAGGCCAAGGGCTACATAGTGAGACTCTGTTTAAAAAAAAACAAAAACAAAAACAAAAACAAACACCAAATAATAATACTTTTTTTAAAAAGTAAAAGGAAGGAAAGAAAAAGGAAGGAGGGGTGGAGCGCAGAACATTGCCTCAAACCTCAAGACCTCCTACTTCCTTTGTGGGGTAGTTACATTGAAATCATCAAAACCGTTTTGGGCTCTTTTGTTAGTTACATGCCCTCCCCCATCCTTTGTGTCTTTAAATATTTTGTCCCCACATTTTCCAAGTCTGAGCTGGATATGTAAGAGTCAGGATAGCCAGCTAGGATGAGTTAGAAGAGTTCAAAATGTAAGCAATGTTAATTAACTAAGCCACAGGGTTGTTTTGTTGTTGTTGTGTTTCAGTTTTTAATGTGTACCGGTGTTTTGTCTGCATGTATATTAGTGTGCCACATTCATGTCTGCTGCCCTTGGAGGCCAGAGAGGGTGCTAGATCCCCTGGAACTGAACTACAGATAGGTTGTGAGCCATCATGTGGGTGCTGAGAATCAAACCAGTGCTCTGAGCCACACTGTGCCATCTTCCCAGGCCCAGCAATGACACAGGTATTATTTACTCAAAGTTGGAAATAGCCGGTTACTTAGCAAGACCCTTCCTGCGTCATCATCATCGTCACCTGTGCCTCTGTTTGTTTGTTGTTTCCCTAGTCCACAAAATGATCTAATTTTGACTTCAAAAAACTAGAATGACCACTTGCAAAAAATAGTGTAGCCAGGGGTAGAACAACCTGTGCCCTACAGAGAAAGAAGCAGAAGGAACTGAAGAGAGAGAGAGACGCCTAAACTGTTAGGGAACCCTTGAAAGCCACAGGAGGTTCAAGATCCAAGTCAACTGGGCCCACTTAGTGCCTCTCACTGGTTTTCTTGTTTGTTTGTTTGTTTGTTTAAGTCTGCAGGGCAACTGGAAAATGTTTACAGTCAAAAGCTTCAGAAAATGGAAGAGAAATGAGAACACCTTTTAGCAGGGGTGTTCTCTCCCTATGCAAATGCTCACCCAGCTGCACACCTGCTCCAGCTTGACTCACAAAGCTGTGGTCTGTGCCTTCGAATGATCTGATGGCATGGAAGGGTTAACCCTAAAGGAAGACATCTGACGAACACAGCACAGACCAGGCCTGCATAAGCTCTTGGGCTGGTTGGTCTGCTGTTCTTTTCTTTTTTCCTTTCTTTTTTCTTTTTTGAGAAAGGTTTTCTCTGTAGCTTTGGAGCCTGTCCTGGAACTCACTCTGTAGACCAGGCTGGCCTTGAACTCAGAGATCCACCTGTCTCTGCCTCCCTAGTGCTGGGATTAAAGGCACGTGCCACACCTGTCCAGCGGTTTGCTTTCTTTTTAAAGTTTTTATATTTATATATGTACTTAGTGTGTGTGTGTGGGAGTACACGTACAGCACACACAGCGGTCAGAGAATAAGTTGTGGGAGTTGTTTTCTTCTTCACCATGTGGTTCCTAGGAATTGACTTCAGGTCATCAGGCTTGATGGCAAGTGCCTTTACTGGCTGAGCCATCTTCTGAGCCCTTATTTCCTGAGACAAGGTTTTATTCTGTAGCCCAGGCTGGCCCACAACTTTGGTGGGTGATCCTCTTGCTTCCGTAGGTACCTCTGAGTAGTCAGAAGCAAACCTATCAGGGATTTGGACAGTGTTAACCCTGCGTGGAATTAATGAACATCTCATTTGGGGTTTATAGGTAGGTGCCTGTTCAGTGGCAGATAGGGTTTTATAATTGTTGGGGATCCCAGAGTTCAGTCCTTACTGGGCATGTGGCCTCTGGCAACCTACACTGTCTGAGCTTCAGTTTCCTCATCCACAAAAAGGGGGCTTCACAGACTCCCAGGAGGCTGAAACTCCTGGCAAACACATACTTTACTGCGGTTCAGACATGCAGAGCTCAGGGCGGGCAGCTCAGAGCTTCCCCTCTCCAAACCTCAGTTTCCTCTCTTACAATGGAACAATGACCTCATGGCTTCTTCAATACTAAAAGAAAATATCTGCAAAGTGTTGAGCAAAGAGGGCACAAGTACAAGCTTCCTTTCCTTTTCCTGTGTGCCACAGCAAGGAAGCAATGCCTTACAAACTGCTGCTAGAGCTAGACCCTTGGGCTTGAATGGCAGGGCAAGATGACTGGTTGTCTACCACTAGTTTCCTAATGACGCCCCATATAGAAACGTCAATGGGTTCTATATGAGTGTAGCTTAAAATTCCCCATAGCTTAACTTATAATGGAGTTAAGTCTCAATAAACTCCTTTTCTATTTTGTGCATCCCTGGCTGTCCTGGAACTCACTCTGTAGACTGGGCTGGTCTTGAACTCACAGAAATCTGCCTGCCTCTGCCTCTTGAGTGCTGGGAGGGGTGTCCCATCAACCTGGCTTACTTTTTGTTTTTTTAAGACAGGGTCCCATATAGTCTAGGCAGACTTTGAGCTCACTATGCAGCCAACGCTGGCTTTGAAATGACCTGAGTCAAACAAAGCATTTAGTATTCCAGGAAACCCACAACTGTTGCTTGAGTCATGGTAAACTGAGAACTGGCTGTACATACTTGGGACCCCAAAAGCAGCCAAGTGGAAGAACTAGGAACCAGATAAAAGCAGGAACTTTCCAGTGAGTGTAATCTTAAAACTGCAACTAGATTTTAATACCAATGACGGAGTTCTCTGGAGGTCTGTAAAGATGGTATAAACATGAAACATGGGCTACCTGGAGCTGGGCAGATTATATACAGTGTCTGCAGGTTGAAAAGTGATTCTCAAGTTCATTTCCATCACACCTTCAGCCCACGGAAGGTGTGTTGGGGCCACTGGACTGATGTCTTCCCAGTTGTCAAAAAGATGCTCTCAAAGGTTTCACAGTGTCTCAGGAGATGCCTGAAATTCTCCACCACAATCTGGAAGACATGGCCAATGGATGTTACCAGGTCCTGAGAAGCCTCTGGTTCCTTACAGTGTTAGCTTTGGGGTCTGAAAGAACTCTTCTGAAAAGACAAACAGAACTGTTGGACAGCTCAGAAGGTAAACGAGCTGCCAAAAACCTGCCGACTTGAGTTCTATCCTGGTGACTCATGGTGGGAAGAGAAGACTTTTGAATATCATCCTCTGACCTCCACATATTCTCTATGGCATGTGCCCCTCCCCAATACACACATAAATAAATGTAATAACAACTTTGGTAAAAGGAAAAACAAACAGCAGTTATGTCTTATTTTCTCCAACTGTCCAAGCCCAGGCTAAATATTATCAATAGCACTGTATTCAAATTACAAGTTTGAATTCAAACACAAATTTCCTACCAGTGGCAGCTTTGAACTGGTCCTGCAGACGGTAAGGGCTCATGATTAAGAGAGCGAGGCGCAAAGCCAGGGTTAGAAGCCCTGCCCTTCTTCACCTCAGGCTTTTCCAGTAGGTGCCCCCCGGAAGGCGCTGCCAGGGAGAAGCAGGCATAACAAGATGTGCCGGTCACAGCATCCTGGTTGCACAAATGACCTTTTCCGGAAAGTAGGAAGTCACGTGTTATACCTTTCTGGGATCCAGCATTGGAAGAACATTCCGCATTGACTCCTGGTAACAGGTTTTCTAAGACTTTGTAAGGGGTCTTCCACGCTTCTTCCTCTGGATTTCAAAATAACCATTGAGTTCACAGGGTTCCCAAACACACAAAGACAGACATTCCCACAAACCACTGAGCAGATTGGACTGGTGTGGCCTTGTAGAAGTTTTGTCATAATTCCCAGGCTCGAAAATGAAGAAATCCTAAAGACTTTAAAGTTTGGCAAAAGTGTCACCACCAGGAGACAGAATTCTTCTTTGGAATAGATACTTTGTCACACTAAGAGGAACTGAAGGTACCTGGGCATTCTGTTTTCAGATTAGTCAGACTGAAAGACAGACCTTCTAAAAAGTGGTATTGAACTTTATTATTTATTGGTCTTTATTATTTTTTGCTTATGTGTGTACATGCATATATGTGTGTGTGAGGTGCCATGGAGGCCAGAGGAAGAAACCGGATCCTCTGGAGCTAGACTGAGAGGTGGTTGTGAGCTTCCTGATATGGGTGCTAGGAACTGAACTTGGATCCTCTGGACGAAAAGTAAATGCCCTTAGCCACCAACTCCATCTTATTATTATTATTTAGAGACAGGGTCTCACGATGTAGCTCTGACTGTCCTGGAATTCATTATATAGACCAGGCTGGCCTCAAACACACAGAGATCCACCTACCTTTGCCTCTGCCTCCCAAGTGATAGGATTAAAGGTGTGTGCTGTCATGCATGGCTTTTATTATTATTATTATTATATTTATGTACATATTTGTATGTGTGCCAGGTGCCCACAGAAGCCAGAAGAGGGCACTGAATCCCCTGGAATTGGGATTATAGGTGGCTGTCAGTCACCATGTGGATGCTGGGAACAAATTCAGTCCTCTACAAGATCAGTAAGTGCTTTTTTGGGGGGGGGGCAGGTTTCTCTGTAGCTTTGGCACCTGTCCTGGAACTAGTTCTCTCTCTCTCTCTTTTGAAACAGGGTTTCTCTGTGGCTTTGGAGCCTGTCCTGGAACTAGCTCTTGTAGACTAGGCTGGTTTCGAACTCAAAGAGATTCGCCTGCCTCTGCCTCCCAAGTGCTGGGATTAAAGGCGTACGCCATCACCACCCGGCTTCCTTACCCATTTTTAGCCTTTCTTCTTACTCCCCAAAACAAAGTATCAGATTTCTCACATTTTTATTCTCTTTTTCAGGATTTTTTAAATGTTCTGGAGTGGAGAACTGAATCCAAGATCACATTCATGCACATGCTGGGCTTCTAAGCTCCATCCCCAACAGGTGACTTTTATCTCAGACTTCCTGTCCTGGAGTCAAAGCTATGTTACCATGCCAGCTTGCTACCTTTTTTTAAAGTACAAAATCACAAAAATCAGAAAGCTGAGGCTGGAGGGGCAGCTCAGCAGTAGGCGTGCACACTGCTCTTGTGGAGGATCTGAACTGGGTTCCCAGCACCCATATCATCGGCTCACTTCCACCTTCCAGCTCTAGGGGAAACCTGTGTTCACACGCACTCCCCCACCCACACACATACACAAAGTAAGAATAGAATAATAACTTTTTAAAAAAAGTTACAAAGCTGTTCATAATATCGGCAAGAAGCCCAGATCCACTTCTGTAGCAATTGAAGTTTCAGTCCTTGTTTTATGGATGCCCTGCTAAAACTACTCAAAAGGCTGTGTGACCTTTGGAAAGTCACATAATGCTCCCTGGCACTGTTCACACCTGGGAAAGAAAGCGGACAGACCTGGGTTCCCTATGGAGCCGTCCAGTCTAACACAACATGCAGTGGTCTCTCTCTACAGCAGGCAGGACAGAGGATTTGCTCTGGGCTTCGTGAGTAGGATGGGTATGAGCGTGCTGGCGGGTTATTTCTGCAGGAACAGACTGCCTCTGAGTTAGTTAACCCAACCAAACCTCATCTGAAAAAAGAAACTATGCACCTTGGCAGACTTTCCTGATTTTAGATGACATACGTATAGATCACATAAGTTCACTCAGAAAACAATTTCCCATCTCTCTGCAAAGAGCTGCAAAAGATTAATTCTAGAGTTTCCTGTTCTAGGTTTCATTATCTGTAAAGGGGTGGGGTCAGATGAAAATCCTGCTCAAACATGGAAGATTGCATATTCAAAAGAGATGGCCCAAGACCCAAGGGACAAGAAGGACAGCCACCAGCCAGTAGTTATTGCCTTTCCTTCCCATGAAACTTACAGGTATTTTAAGATAAACTACACCTCTGTGTCTCCACCTACATGCTCTACTTTTGCCTTTGAAGAGGGTGTGACTGAGCTTGCACTAGTTTTTAGTCAAGGGAAGGATTGGGAGATTTGTCAGTTCTGAAGATTGTACACATGGGGAAATTGAGCCCCTTCTTACTTTCAGTTCTGTATGTCTACACTTCCCCAAGTGATTTGTGATTTTTTTTTTAATTAGATAGGGTAACCCCAACCAAGGGAATTTCTTCCTTGCTTCATTTCTTTTCTTTTCATTTATTTATTTATTTTGAGACAGGGTTTCTCTGTGTATTTCTGGCTGGCCTTGAACTCAGAGACTCACATGTCTCTACCTCCAGTGTACTGGGATCAAAGGTGTGAGTCAATACACAAACGCCATTTTTTTTTGACTTTTCAAGACAGAGATTCTCTGTGTAAGAGCTGTGACTGCTCTGGAACTCGTTCTGTAGATCAGGCTGGCCTCGAACTCACAGAGATCTGCCTGCCTCTGCCTCCCGAGTGCTGGGATTAAAGGGGTATGTCACCATGGCCCAGCTTCCAAATGAATTTTTAAGTTGACTGTTTTGTGTCATTAAAATATATCATGTTGGGCTGGAAAGATGGCTCAGCAGGATCTGACACTATCTTCTGGCACCTTCTACCCTCAGGTACCTGCACATGGTACACATACATATATAAAAATTAACAAACAAAGACAAGAGCTCCTGAGTAAATTGGGAGCATGGGGACCTTGGGGGAAGGGTTGAAGCGGGGAGAGGAGAGGCAAAAAAATTAACAAAAATTATATATTCCATTCCTAATTCCAGTTTTAGGGATCCGATTCCATCATAGGTGTCAACACACCTATACATTGGTGGCTGCCTGGTGGAGGAATTCCTAGTCATTTTTATTATAGCCTGTTTTGTTTAAATAATTAACACACACACAGACACACCACATGAGCATACGCATACATCACTTGTGTGTCCAGTTAAAAACAAGGACCTAAAGCCAGGCAATGGTGGTACACGTCTTTAATCCCAGCACTCAGGAGGCAGAGGGAGGTGGGTCTCTGTGAGTTCGAGGCCAGCCTGTCTATAAAGCAAGTTCCAGGACAGCAAGAGCTGACAGAGAAACTGTTTTGAAAAGCTGGGGGGGGGGAGGTTTAAAAAATAAATACACTTGACAATCAGCACTTTTAATATACTTGTTTCCTATAACTCCTTGGTAAACAATGCTCTCAGGGACCTCCTACCAAGTCCTCAAGTGCCAAGGACCAGAAGCAAGGTTTCCACAGGGACGAAAATAGAAGACATTACAGCTCAGACTCTAGCGGTGGCATGAAATCACATGGGCAAAATGATCATCAGTGAAAAATTTCCATGTGATCCCCGGCTCAGCCTGAACCAAATGACCATTCTCAGAGCTTAGGGAGGGAAGAGCAGGGGAGAAGTATGACACCTACTTCTTATCTGATTAAATTGTTCCAAAGATTAAATGCCATCTAAAAAAAAAAAAAGCCTAGAGGATTGCTTCATATATACTCAATAAATCCTGTTACTGCAACTATTTCGCCAGCGGTTTGTGGTAAAGGGCTTAGGATAATAATAAATCAAGGGGTCTAAGACCAGCCAGCAATTTCTAGGTTATTACCACCGACGACAGGCCAGTCCACAGCCAGAGAGTGTGTGGCACCCACTGCGGGTTCCAGCCTTTGGTCCAGGTCCCTCATTCCCCAAGCCCGGCGAGGAAGAAAGGAGGCCGGGTTGGTCTTGCCCCGCCATGGTTGTCATGGCAAACGCTTCAGGGTCTTCAGAGGGGCTTCACCGGAAGTCCGAACTGAGGAAGCCAACTGAAAAGTCCCGAGATGGCCCGCTCAAATCCCTGCGTGACCAAAGAGCTATATTTTGGAGTAAAATGATCTTAAGGACCTCACAGGTGGTGGCCGCGCCCCCTTCCGGGAGAACTTCCGGGACGCCGCACTTTGACCCGGAAGTGGGTGGGAGAGGAAGTAGCTGGTGATGCTGGAACAAACATGGCAGTCCCGGTGCCTGTCAGCTGCTCAGGCCCCTACAGCCTGCGACTGCTATCACTGCTGGCGTTCCTGGAGCTGCTGGTCGACCCCGGCTTGGGCCGCGTTCATCACCTGGCGCTCAAAGTAAGGCCTGGCGGACTGGGGACAGGGACAGGGGGTGGAGAGCGGGGCGCGACAGCTGCTCCAGGATGAACCAACTTCGGCCCTGGGGGTTCTCTAAGTTTGGTTCCCGAGCTAGGGGTCTGCGCGGCCCTATCGCGACGGACTACGCGGTGCGGGTGCCTTGGGTAGTCTGGTCCCTGCATCTTTGAGGTCTCGGGGAAGGGGCCTAGTGACTGCCTAAAGCCCCAAGGACCTGGGAGGCCGCTCCTGCGATCCCTGCTGCCTTCCCTGGAATCCACGCCGGTGGTAACCTCCTTTCCCTGTTCATCCTTACACACAACTTTAATCCCAATTTCTCTTGTCCGCGATCTCCGCATTTCCGTGCGCCTGTACTCGGCGCTTTGAAGATGTGCGGAATCTTTTTTCCCTGCTTGCTTTAGAGTGCTCGATTGACTCACCAAGGTGAGGATCCCTAAGAGGAATTCAAATCTCGCCGGAAATATATGCCTTGATTTCAAAAAGAAAGAAGAAAGGAAGGAAGGAGGAACAACCCTCAGGATTCAAACTCAGCATTTAAAGTGCTTCTAAGTAGTGGGTCTTTTTCTTTCTGTCTCTATGGCTGTTGTCTAAGGGATAGACCTGGAATGAACACTAGGAACCGCTATGGTAACCCACAGTTTAAAGTTCTCTAAGGTTTACACAGGGTTGTCAGCAGCTTAGCATATCTGGGGAACAGAAGATGACATCATTATGACTCAAAGCCTTGTACGTTTTCCTAATAGTGTTCCAAGAAGTTTGTGGACCTGTTGTAAAACACTTTGCGTTAGTCGTGAAGCATCAGTCTTGTGAATGTAGAGTTTGAAGAACACAGACTCTGTATTTGAAACCTGGCCAGATCCATACAGGCATACTTGCAATGCCAGCTTTTGTTTGTAGATACAAATGATCTGGAGTAATGTGACTCTTAACCACAGGTCAGTCTTGGCCTTTTTGAAGATCCCACTGAGAGCTGTAGGAGTTCTGCCCAGAGAAGTGCTTGTTGACAGCCACACCACTTTCTTGGCCTTCCTGTGGCCTCATAGTTCTGGTGCATCTTATCAGTAGTTCCCAAACGGCAGGTTAATCATCCGGAATTAAGAACTCCTAACTTCTAAATTCTCCCATTTCAAAGTTTACAGATTGTTTTTACTGAGTACTCAATGGAGCTGAGATCGTAAAGCTTAGGAATTAGAAACAAAACTTGCAACAGAACACACCAGGACCATGTCTCCTGGTTCCCTGTCCAACATTTCTAGTATTAAAATGCCAGTTGCCTGGTATCATCAGGTAAACACTGGCAGAATTTATATCGGCCAACCTTAGTGGCCATTATATACCAATCTGATATACTGCCTTAGTGGTAGAAGCAAACCTAGAGTAGTTCTGCAGTTGATTTCTCTCTTGTGCCAACTTAGTGTAGCTCTGTGATTGATTCTCTCCTGTGCCAAGTGACTTGATGGTTCTCTCTTGTAACATCATCCCTAAACTTATTCTATAGTTGGTACTAGAATCTTTTCTTAATCTTAATTTATTGTCTAAGTAGATGGCATTTACCCAGAGAAGGTCTATCTAAAGGGCTCAAGATGGTCTTGCTCTGCTTGAGGTTGGGAAGCATAGACTTGATCAGGTTAGAAACCCAGACTTGGAAGAACTTGATCACCAAATATCAGGAATATCAATTGATTTTTTAAAAGATTCGTTTTATTTTTCTTTATGTGTGTCTATGTGTATGTGCATGTGCGAGCAGGAGTAATAGGCAGTTGGAAGCTGCCCCACGTCGGTGCTAGGAATCAAATCCCCTGCAAGGGCCATACATTCTCTTAACTGCTGAGCCATTTCTATAGCATTGATGCTTATAAAACTTTTTAGCACCAACAATTTTAAATGTTGCAGAGTAGGTACAGTTGTATTATGAACTCCCATGTACCTGTCTGTGGCTGATCCTGCCCACTTGCGCCGATGTCACTTCTCTCTTCTCAACTTTTTATAGTTTTCTAAATTAGAAAAGAATCTCTTCATCTTTAATTTATTCTCGGTATTTTCCATCTCTCATTTGTTTTCTTGGTCTTCTCACAGCCTTTGTCTTTTGACCTTTTCGTATATTCCTTACTCTTTTTTCTTGAGATGGGGTTTCTCTGCATAGCCCTGGCTGCCCTGGAATTTGCTCTGTAGACCAGAATGGCCTTGAACTCACAGATCCAATCTCCTGCCTCTGCCTCCAAGTGCCGGGATTAAAGGCATGCACCATCATGCCTGGCTTATTCCTTACTTTTAAAAATCAACTTTTTTTGAGGTATAATTTCTGTACATAAAAGTCACCTGTTTGTTAGGTCCCTGTGATTACTCATTATTTAGTATAATTGTCACTACTACCCAGCTATAAGACATTTCTGTTTCTTTTCACAGATCTCTTTCTCTCTTTTTTTCTCACATAAATCATTAGTGTTTATTTCCTGGAACCTAGGTATCACTCTCTTGGTATGAAGGGCAAAGAATTTTAAGGTAGTTTTGAGTCAGATCCTTTCTGTACAACTGGATCTCGAGGCTCCATGAGGGACTTAGAACTGAACTGCATGGATCATCATAACTAAACTTAAAACAGCTTTTAAAGCAAACCAAAACCAGATAAAGTGATTGTCAGCTCCCCCTTCTCTGCTGAAAAAGTTATGTTCTAAAAAAATGTAAAAGACAGCCAGGCTTGGTGGCATACTTGTGTAAACCCAGCACTGAAAGACTTGAAGTCAGAGGGTCGCAAGTTCAAGGCCAACTGAAGCCGCTGGCAAGACCCTGTCTAAAAATAAAAGTGAAACAAAAAAATGTAAAAGAGGCCGGGCAGTGGTTGCGCATGCCTTTAATCCCAGCACTGGGGAGGCAGAGGCAGGCGGAGCTCTGTGAGTTCGAGGCCAGCCTGGTCTACAAGAACCAGCCTGGTCTACAAGAGCTAGTTCCAGGACAGGCTCCAAAGCCACAGAGAAACCCTGTCTTGAAAAAACAAACAAACAAACAAAAGTAAAAGAGGCTTTATAACGACTAAGAAGATTTTTTTGACCTAGGCAACTGGCTAGCAGGATGATTGATGCAGGGACATCCATCCCTGTCCATGTGGACGCTGCTCACCTGAGGGCAGGACCTGGCTCAGCCCCCCAGCTGACAGTTATAACTAACAACCTCTGGTGATGGTGTACCTGGATACCATGGGGAGGTGAAAGGAGAGGGAGCCTGTGGGTGTGGGAGAGGGCTTTGCTGAAGTACTGGCCACAGAGGCCTCCATGAGGCTCTCAGTCAGCCTGGCTGGCTTGGGATATGAGCTTGGAGAAGACACTGCTGGGTTGTGCAAGGAGGGGACTTCCTAGCCTCTAGTACCAGGGACAGACTCAATTGAGGTGTTGAAATCACTGCTCTCAGGCTGGCTGCTGGCTTCCTTATCTGGGGTACTTCCCGATGCCTGTCCCTCTGCCCCTTTGGGTGCCAGCTCGCCCATGTCTCCAGCTAGCTTCTGCACAATCCTGGTCTGAGTCACCCTGAATGTCAGGGACTGCATCCCGATGGCCTGTCTGTCACTTGAGATGAAGTCCAAGTAGGAGGACTCAACCTCCATCATGCCTGTCGTATCGATCCTCAGGCCTAGTTTAATTTTTTTGTATGTTTGTTGCTTTTTTTGTTTTGTTTTGTTTTGTTTTGTTTTCTTCGAGACAGGATTTTCTCTGTAGCTTTGGAGCCTGTCCTGGAACTAGCTCTTGTAGCCCAGGCTGGTCTCGAACTCACAGAGATCCGCCTGCCTCTGCCTCCCAAGTGCTGGGATTAAAGACGTGCGCCACCACTGCCGGGCTAGTTTAATTTCTTTTTTCTACTTGCATCTCTTCAGATTTTTCACTCTTGATTAATCAGTGTTGAAGTCTGCTGCCACATCTCTTTTGCTGACTTACGAATCTCCCCTTCGCTCCATGCCCTGTCATCGACACTTCCACTTTGTGTTTTCATAGATTGCCCTTGCCAGATACTCCATGAAAAATAGAGTCACACAGCAGGGCTGCTTTTGTCCCTGGCTTCTTAGACTTTTTAGATTTATCCATGTTGTGCCATGGTTCAGTTTATCTTCTGTGTATTCATGCTGTGTATGCATGTATGCACTGAGATGTTTGTGTAGAAGTCAGAGGGCAGACTTGGGTGTCCTTGCCTCCCATTTTGTATGAGGCAGGGATTTATTCACTATTGTATCTGTCAGCTTAGTTTGAAAGTTTCTGGGGATTCTCCTGTCCCCGCCTCTCATAGACACAACCATGAATGCTACCACACACCTGTCTTTAGGTGGGTCCATGGGATCTGGGTTAAGGTCCTTGTGCTTATTTGGCAAGCATTTTTTTTTAAACTCTGTTTGTTTTATTTTTATTTTTAATTTTTGTTTTTTTTAATTAATTAATTAATTAATTTATTTTCCCCATGATATTTATTGAGCTCTACAATTTTCTCTGCTCCCCTCCCTCCTTCAACCATCCCCCAAGGTCCCCATGCTCCCAATTTATTCAGGAGATCTTTTCTTTTTATACTTTCTACTTCCCACGTAGATTAGATCTATGTAGGTCTCTCTTAGTGTCCGTATTGTTGTCTAAATTCTCTGGGATTGTGGTTTGTAAGATGGTTTTCTTTGCCTTATGTTTAAAAACCACCTATGAGTGAGTACATGTGATAATTGTCTTTCTGTGTCTGGGTTACCTCACTCAAAATAATGCTTTCT
>PVIU01023882.1:0-26538 GCA_004026605.1 Ondatra zibethicus | reverse complement strand
ATCTCCATCCATCGGATGAAATTTCTCCCACCTCTATCCCCGCCCCTGGCTTCCAACTTTTGCTTGATGATCCTGTTTGCTTCCAATTTCCAGGAGGTTCTGTGTATGCTTTCCTTGGGTTCACCTAGGTATTCAGCTTCTCTGGGCTTGCGAGCTAAGTGTTTGGTGACCTTTATTTTATAGCTAGGGTCCACTAATGGGATTTCTTTTAAGCATCCTTCTTCAGATTTCTGTTAGTTCAAGGCCACCCTGGGCTACACGAAATTGAATCTGTCTAAAAGAGAAACCGAGCCCCCACAAAGTTGACCCCAGAACTTGGGATCACATGCCTTTAGTCCTAGCTCCTGGGAAGTGGAAAAAAGAGTGACATAAAAGGGTGGGGAAAGGAATAGAAGGCAGTAGGAGATAGGAGCTCAATGCAGTCTGAGAAGCAGTACATTCTGAGACAGTCAGTCTTTGCAGTCTGAGGATGCAACCTGAGGACAAGATTGCCCCTTTGGTCTGAGCATTGGTAGAGGTAAAACCTCTCTAGTGGCTGGTCACTTTGCTTCTCTGATCTTCAGCATTAACCCCTATATCTGACTCTGTGCTTTCATTATTAATACTAATTAGAATTCATATTACTTCTGGTGCCCAGATGTTTGGGGTATGAATTCACGAAGGTGCAGACACCTCCATATGCTGGAGCTACAGAAAGTCAAAGTCATCACCCTACTGGCTGGGTTTTCCTTTTTTCTCTCCTGATGGAATTTTCTTGAACCCCCTTCTTGGACTGCTGCTAAACTAAGCAGCTGCCATGAAATCCATTCTTGTTTCAAACTGTTCTATGCAGCAGCAGTGAGCATTACAACTTCATCGTCAACATCAGCAGATTTGGTAAGAAAATTGGGAATTCTGAAAGGGGGAATTAGTTAAAAAATAGAGTTTTTCCAACATTAAAAGATTGGAAACACAATTACAATAGGGAAATTAGGTCTCTGTATGATTACACAATGCATGATTTAAAAATGGGAAAATTAAATGAAAAAATAATCAACTTAACTGGGATTGACATTCTGTAAATTACCATTTTGATAATTCTTGTTTTTGCTTTAATAACTCTTGGTTAATCTCTTAAAAGCTGCTTGGGAAAAATAGTTGTTTGGTTTGACTGCCAAGATATAGGCCTTAGAAAAACTTAATAAAAGAGATAATAGAAATATTCAAATGTAGATAGAAGAAGTTTATGGAGATCCAGTTTCAGGGTTGCATTATAAGTTTAGAGAGCAACAGCCTAAGGCTTCCAAACAACCAACCATACAGGAATTACCAAATGATTTAGGCTCTGTAAGAGCTGATTGGGCTCCTGTGGCAATGTTAGATTTAAGGAGATTGGAGGAAGTGATAGTCTTATATGGCATGCATTCACCGTTTGTGAAACAGATGTTAAACTCATGGTCATCTTGTGGAGTCTGGTCCATAATTACAATGGAGGATCTGGGGAAAAGAAAAGGCTAAGTCCATGGAACAACAGAGTAGAGCTGTAGGCATGAAAATCTACCAATATCAACTTCTTGGAGAAGGAGCTTATGTTATTATAGAAAGGCAGTCTCTACATGATGCTCACACCCTGGCTTTATGCTTGGGACAGAAATGAGGAAGTAGAAAAAAAGATTGAGTCACTTATTAAAGTCATAGAGGGCCTAAAGGAAACCTTCACAGATTTCTTACAAAGATTGACATCAGCAGTAAATATAATGTTATCAGTTCAGAAGCTAGACAAATAATAATTGAATCTCTGACTTTTGAAAATGCTAATTCTGATGGTAAAGGAAAATTAGGCCTTTAAAGGCAAGGTCAGCACCACTGGAGGAGTGGAATCAGGATACAATCAATATTGAATCTTATGACCATGATGATGCTTGGATAGGAAAGTTGATTTCCAGAGGTTTGAACAAAATCAAATTGTCAAGTGTTTCAATTGTGGCAAACAAGGTCACCTTCAAAGGGACTGTAAACAGGGCATTCCCAGAACAATTTTTTCCTAAGCATAATTCAAATTAAATAGAATGTTCCTCCTTTCTAGATTATGTAGAAGGTGAGCAAAGGCTGCCATTGATCAACAAGTGAGATTCTAGGTAAACCTTTGCCACCAGGGAAACTCCTTGAGGGGCCTCTTGCAGGCCAAATCCAGTTCAGTAATTTCCTGCAACCATAGAAGAAACTACTTCCTAGAGTAATTAAAGAACCTAATGCATATTGTAAGAAACTATACTGCTCTGGATAACAGAACAGCTATAGAAGAGAATACAAGAAAATTTAGGAGAAACCACAAAGCAAGTATTTTGGCAAACTTGTATAATTGAACAAAGACCAAAATTAAAAATACAAATAAATGACATTGTCATTGAAGGCCTGGTAGACATGGGTGTGGATATAACAATAATTGCACTAGAATCTTGGCATCCAAACTGGCATATTCAGGAGCTAATTGTTATTAGGGATTGGAACTTTATCTCAGATAAGACAGAGCGTGAGATATGTCGAATGTATAGGGTTAGGAGGACAGAGAGGAAAATTTAAGCCATATGTGGCTAACATAGCAATGAATTTGTGGGGACATGATTTGTTAGAACAATGGAATACTCAGATTAAGAGTCCCCCAATTTGAAGACAAACCATAAATTAACATATGACTCTGGGAAAAATTTTAGAAGGTATCTTAAAGAACAGTTACCAACTATTCGGGGCTTACCAGAATAGGCAAAATGGTTGCTGATCTTCCAAAGGCACCAACAACCCTACCTTCAAAATGGTTGACAGACAAACCTGGATGGGTTAAGCAATGGTCTTTAACAACAGAGAAACTGCAGGCTTCAGAACAGCTGGTACAGGAGCAACTAAAGGCTCAGCATATTGAAGAATCAACCAGCACTTGGAATTCTCCTGGAAATGATTATTGTTCCATCCACTCTGGCATATGCACTTCTCTGAGATTTTGATCACCACTCTTCTACTGCCAGTATTAACCAGCCCAGATTTTCTGTGTCCTTTAGTGTGGGCTAGCCTCTGACCAGGTCCAGGAAGCCATCCCCGGAGAAACTGTAGTATGTCCAGGGAATCAGGCGGGTGTTGTTCAGGTTTCATTTCTATTACTGTGATAAAACATTCTACCAAAAGCAATTATTAATTATTATTATTATCTGACACATTTTGAAATCAGGGATGCTTTCTTTAAATCATCACAATTCACTATTCTTGCTTCAGCTAAAACAGTATTCTTTCATCAACTTCTAACTGGATTTTTCTCAGAAATCCCTGATGCATATTTCATTGTCATGCACCTTAAAGTGCCAGGTGGTGACCTTTAGTTCACAACCACAAAGCTAGTTCTCAACTCCAGAGGGCTCATGTTCATGTCCACCAATCTTCCAGCTGGCAGTACTGAGTGAGAAAGATCCCAGACATTTGAGAACAAATTCAAGCCTTAAGAGTGGGAGGAAGGGGAAAGCAGAGTGGGGGAAATCTTGGAGATATAAGAAAGAGGTGGCAGAAGAGGGAGAGAGGAGAAGGAAGAGGAAGCTGGTTGAAATGGACAGGAAAGGATGTTTCCAAACCTGCAACAGTCCACGTCATCGCAGAAGTTTTGGAGAGGGAGAAGGGAAAGAGTATATTTTTAATATTACTTTACATTATTTTAGTGTAATGATATTGCAAATTTGTTAAAAGTCCCTATAAAATATTGTTTATTTTAGATTTCAGGTTCACACACATAGGAAAATATATATGTGCATGCCTCACTACATCTTGCCTACTTGTTTGTGCAGTTTACTGAACAGAACAGTTCTAGGATATGGTGTCTTCTGTTGCAATCAGTGAATGACTGGGAGACCAGGGGCCAAAAGTGTGCTCAGAAACAACTATCTGAGGAAGGGGAGCGAGATCAGAGTTTAAGTCAGGTCACAAACAGAGCTCTCTTCTTGAGAATGAGTTGGGGATGTGGTTTAACATGGGAGAATCTGGCATCTGATGCCCAACATTGTTGTGTGTACTGGCACAGTAGGTACACGGATGAGTACTGTGCTCAAAGGTGACAGATCCCCTTCCCATGCCAATTCACAGCAAAACTCCAGGAGGTTTTTCCTGAATTCCCAGGCTCCATATTGAATTTACCATGTCGCGACAGCCTCGACCAGCAAGGAAGACGCAACACCGAACTCTTCTTTCTGCAGTTTATTCAGGAACCTTGAACAATCTTCTGACTCTCTCTCTTCTGACTCTCTCCCCTGGCAGAAGCCCACCTGCAGCCTAAGTAGCCTCTGGGTAGCCAACCTCGGCACGCCACGTGGGCACTGCAGATAGGTCCAGGTACAAGGAAGCAAGCCAGATCTTTAGCCTTAGCCAAATATGGAGTTGTTTACCACAGAGAGCACTCGCCATCGGGAAGGTGGAGGGCGGAAGCCGGCGCCATTTTTAAGGCGCGCTGCACGCAGCTCTCTACATTACCACATGTTCTATGATGCCTTCTTTCCCTGTGTGTTCAGTAGATTTTCAGTCCCAGGAACACAAATACTATCTGTTATATTTTATTTCTCAACATTTGATTAAAGTCACTAAAAGCACTTGTGAGATAAATCCCTGGGGACACTGTATGCATCTGGGGGTCCTACCACCCTCAGATAGTCGAGGATGGTACAGAAATGAGGATCCAGAAGCTGGTGGACATCTGGAAAAGAGGTTTCTCCTCCTACTCTTTTCCCTTCAGAAGGATTCTGGGTGTCACAGAACCATGGTTGCTATGGCTTTCTGCTCCCACTTTGTACTTCTCCTGCATGTTTCTCTCACAGATACACACATCTTAGTTGTTACTTCATTGTGAAGATTCGTTCCACACCTAGAGAGCCTTTGTCTGAAGAACAGTGCTCAGTGGATGGAGTGCCTCTCCATCCCTATGATAATGACAAGACAAGAAAGGAGAGAAATGCTCCTAAGGAATGTGCAGGTTTGTTCCCCAAACTAAGACACTAGAAAAGAGTTGAGGAACAAGCTACTTACCATAGTAGAAGAGGGAGTCCTGACCAGGGGTAAGTACAAGACAGGATGCAAAACAGAAGGTGCTAATCAGATACAGGAAGGGCAGAGCCCACTTGGGAAGGGAGCTGCTGTTTTATTTGCATGAAAGAGCTGAATACTCATCCAGGATGGAAGTACTTGGTACTGGAAGTATTGGGGTAATGTGTAAGAAAAGACAAGCCAGGCAGGAAAGAATACAGTTCCCTGAAGCATGTGGAGAAAGACTTGACCTTGGAGGAGGTGATGGTTCTATAAAGGATAGAGGGTGATGGCTTGTGTGTCATTTGCACGTGCTCACATCTTGTAGGCACCATGGTATCTCAATATAAAGAAGGACAACCAATTGATGCCTACTGGCATTACCACTGATGGACAGTATTCCTTCAGCTTTAATCCAAAGAACAAGAAACGGGCAGTGATTCATGATAACTCCATAGGTATCACAGACAAATGGGAGAATAACATCGAGCTAGCAAAATATCTAGCAATGCTCACCTTTGGAGATTCTGGTCACTTCCTCAAGGAATTCTTACTGCACTGGATGAAAATGCCAAATAAGTAGTAAGGTGGATTATTACAAGAAAACATCCATATGGTGGGTAAGACATGTCAGTTTTCTTGAAATTATTATGACTTCCCTATGTGGATGTCAGCATATGTTCATAATGGAAGATCTGGTAGACGGGGTGAGTGAGTTATGGGTAGTCTTTCTGCCTAGGAAACTATTGGTGACCAGTAGAATCTCATCTCCCAGTGTTTCTCATTTCCTATTAACCAATGGCCCAGACATGACAAGACCTGCTAATGGGCCCCAAGTCTGCATTCATCACTGTAAATTTCCAGCCTTTTCTGCCTCACTTATAGCTGCCCTTCCACCAGCTCTAAATCACTTTGAAAGAATTTGTTATGTTCTAACCACAGTAAATATGTCCCTTTGTTTAATGGTTCCATAGACATTTGTTTTCTTTGTGAATGAAATAAACTCTGCAAGGACATGGTACACATAGTTCTACTCCTCCCTCTACTCAGGAATTAAAAACAGTTATTACACATGAGTACCACAGGCTGCCTGGGGAGAGAAGGGACTGATGGGGAGTGTGTTTTGAGCTATATTCACATTTTTCTGATTTTTTTTAATGGATCAACATCATGGGCCCCAGGTATTGGAAATGGTACATCTCCCTCCCAGCTTCCATCTACCAGCCAATTTCTCAGTAACAAAGACTTTAACATCAATGCAGTAGGCATCCCTGTCATCATCCTCTCTGTCATTATTTGCATTTGCATTTACATATGTGTTAGAGGAAATCTCATCACCAAGGAGTTAAGGAGTAGACTGGGTCTCACTCTGTTTCTTGGTAAGGTTAGTCTGCTGAGTACATGAAACAGGTGTCCCACTAAGTATCAGTGATGTGAATTTCAGTCTTCATGTTTCCATAGCAAGGGCCTTACTCACTGAGCAATCTTGCCAGGCACAAACACTGATGTTTTGACAGTCCAGTTGACTATTCAATATACTATGTTCTGCTAAGACTTCAGGAACTGAATGAAACAAGCTTCAGAATGCTTCACTCTTTGCAGAAGCCACTAGTTAGTTTCCCGAATGTCCTACTCAAAATAATTACAGAGAAACTATATTATTTGCAATACTGTTTGGCCAGTAGTTTGAGCATATTTTTAGCTAGCTGTTAAATCCTGAAATAACCCATTTCCATTAATCTCCACAATCGTGACTGTGGCTTACCGGCAAGTCTATCGTACTTTGCTTACTTTTTTTATATACCTCTTTCAGCTTGGCTTTACTATTTTAAACAGCATCTTTGTTAACCAATGACAATAAAATATTTTCAGAGCATACATCACCTCCTCTTTTCTGTCTAAACAAAAAGGAAGGTTTTAACTTTAACATAGCAAGATTACATATAACAAAATAGGTATAAAGCAAGAATTATAGTGACAATATTTATATCTACTTTATAATTTATTGTAACTAACAAAAACCATAGTTATAACTATCTATTTTTCAACTCTGTCAAAGACTCCAGAAAGATATAATATTACCTAAGAAAACAGGAAGTGCATTGTAAGCAACTTTCAAAACTCTAGAATTGACAGAGACATCTCACTGCCTGGACAGTCACCAAAGCTCTTCTGCAATATTGCAGGTACCTATCTTCAGCTTACTCTCCATAGTATTAGGCAGTCTTTTCCATGAAGCAGAAAATTTTGAAGACAGTTCCACCTATATTGGCAGTTTGTCAGTCACTTTCTTCTGTGTCCTGCAGAATGTCTGGCAGACTCTTTCATGAAGTAGGAACCTTGAAGGAATGCCTCACCTTCATTAGGCAGCTTCAGCAGTCATTTTTCTGTGGGTCTTGCAAGTTCAGTCAAACAATTCAGGCAAGAGCCATTTTTTTTTGCCCAAATGGCTAACAAGCTCCATGAGGAAGTCTCTTTGATGCCCAGCATCCTCTTGAAGTAGATTGGTGCTGCCAGGAGCAGATGTGCCTCACTGTCATGAAAAGTCTTAACTTCTTAAAAATTTTAAATGCCATATACTGTTAGTCTTTGAAAGGTTTGAAGAATACCTATTCATCTGAAATACATCTCTGTACGTCTAGAAAACCTAACTGACATCATTACAAGCTTGACTATTGTAGATGTCTATCTATTAACCTATATTTCTTAATTATACATTACATTTTTAAATGAGCTTCACAGATGCAGAAATAAACATATAACAAAATTGACCTAAAATTTGTATCAATAGACCAATATTCATACTTATGAAAAGTAACCCTTTCTAGAGTATATTCCCCTTTAAATGTAAACAAACATTTATAAACAATATTTGGAAATTTGGGCATAGTTCTGTCTGAACTGCTTCCAACTTTTTGTTGGGTGAAGTAATTTTTAGGGGTATTCACAGCCACCTTCTGGAGTCTTGGTCCAACAAACCACATTAGTCTGGAAGGAATCCACAGGTTCTCATCCTCTGTAGAAATAAAAGAAGAACCTGTTTTCCTAAACAACATAACCTTATACCCAAATTTTGAAGTCAAGAGATCTTTAAAGTATATATGTTGGTTTAGCTTAGCAGTCCCTAGAATCAAATGTCTCTCTGCAGACAAAAAATTCAGAGGAAAGACAATGGTATATTATAATCTAGACTCTCTGTGTATATTCCATCTTTACATAGCTTATTTTTTATTGATTTTTATTGAGCTCTACATTTTTCTCTGCTCCCCTCCCTGCCTCCTCTCTCTCCATTCAACCCTTCCCCAAGGTCCCCATGCTCTCAATTTACTCAGGAGATTTTGTCTTTTTCTACTTCCCATGTAGATTAGATCTATGTAAGTCTCTCTTAGGGGTTCTCATTGTTGTCTAAATTCTCTGGAATTGTGGTTTGTGATTTCTAGGCTGGTTTTCTTTGCTTTATGTTTAAAAACCACCTACATTGGTGTAGGAGGTCCTTTTTTTATGTGTTGCTTTTATTGGTTAAATAAAGAAACTGCCTTGGCCTTTTGATAGCGCAGAACCTAGATAGGCAGGGAGACAGAACTGAATTCTGGAAGGAAGAAGGCAGAGACAGAAAAATGCCATAAAGCTCCTGCCTGAGACTGACACTGGTTAGAATCTTTCCCGGTAAGCCATGGCCTCGTGGTATTATACAGATTGGTAGAAATGGGTTAAATCAAGATATGAGAGTTAGCCAATAAGAGGCTAAAAATAATGGGCTAGGCAGTGATTTAATTAATACAATTTCTGTGTGGTTATTTTGGGGGTTAAGCTAGGCAGGCAGCAGGATGCAACCCGCTCCTCCTACAACACTACATGGATCATTTTTAAGAAATTATTTTTTCTACAGGTTTATACTGTCTCTTTAAAAACTTTGTTTTGTTTCTTAAAAAACATTTACTTCTTTTTATAACTCTCTATATTTTTTCTTCTCTCTCCCAAGCCTACATACAATTTTTGAACATACTGCCCCCCATTTAGAGGTCTTTTTCATCTGAATTTGTCTTTATTGTGTATATGTAATCCTTTTCTGACTAGGCCCACTTCTTAAAATGCAAAATGGCATGGCTAGGACTAATGCTACTTTGTCTTTTGGCTCCACCCAATCCAACATGGCGGAGGTCAGGTCACTGCCTTTGAGACTGCTGGGTGGGAGCCATACTCACCACCTCAACTCTGGCAACCAGTTGGCCCATGCTGCCACCAAGTAACTTGTAGCATGCTGCCCACAAACCCATTCAAGTACTCTGTCTCCCGAAAGGGCAGCACGGCACAGGAAGCCGATGCATCAAGATCACATGGGCTTTTTATTTTTTCTGCCACTGCTGAATCAGGAAGAATTCTCTTAAAGGAATCATGCCTCTGCTTGCTTCTAGAAAACAGAGCCCACCCAAGAAAATGCTGCTGCCAAAAAGCCATGATTAACTCTGCTCTTTTGTGTCTAAGATTCCTTTCCAAGCTTTTTCAGGTTTTATGTGGATTTAGTCAGCCACACTTTGGGGGCTAATTGTTGGTGGACACTCTTAGTTTATTTCCTGACTTCCCTGACTCAAAATAATCCAGAGAAACTGATTTGCAGTAGTGTTTGAGCAAAAACTTAAGTTTATTTTTAGCTAGCTCTTATATCATAAACTAACCCTTCTCCATTAATCTGTGTATTGCCAAATGGCTGTGACTTAACAGCAAGATTCTGGTGTGTCTCCTGCGGGCAGCTACATGGCTTCTCTCTGACTCTACCTACTCTCTCTAGATATCTATTTCAGCCTGACTTTACTCTGTTAAGCCATTGGCAGAAAGCAGCTTCTACATTAACCAATGGCAATAAAACATATTCATAGCATACATCACCTCCCACATCAGCTCATGTGCATGTGCCACCACCATGACACTTGCCATGTACTCACTCCAGAAACTTTTGTCAAGTTATTTTCACACAGTCTATTAGGATGACCCATTTTACTTATGCTGTCTCTCTTCTCTCCTTACAACATACAGTTGTGTCACTGTTTAAATTTTTATTTAAAGGGAAAGTCAGCTAGGAATGGATTCGTAGTGGCTTAGTGGTATTTGGCTCTGTGATCAAACTCTTTTGTATATAGTTGATACTGACATGTAGGAACCACAAGTTAACTGTGCTGACTCACTAGATACCACAACATAAGAACATCTTGAAGACACATGTGGATTAACATGGAGAGTAGTATATGACAGACACCTGCCCAGCAGAAAGGATGCAATGAGATATAACTGTAGAGAGAAATGGAAAGTACTGCCTCAAGATCAGAATCACAACCTCAAGAGGCTACTCAGTTTCTAGCTACCACTCAGTTTCCATATAAGAAAATACTTATTATCTAAAGAGTCATTGACCCAGTCATTATTGGTGTCCCCATCACTGTGAAAAAGTTAAACACTACAGGAGGTGAAGAACAGGCAGGCCATTGGCCCCTGGCAAGGCCCATTGAACTTACGGTCAGAAAGTGAACCACATAGTTGCAAGAAATTCTCTCCCAGTAAGCTTCTTGGGCATCGAATTGCTCTAGAAAACTTCTCATGTTTTGAACCTATTCACATCACCTCAAAAGACCAAGATTTGTGGAGTCAGTTCTTCCATCCTCACTTGTTGTTCCAGAGATTCAGCTCAGGTTTTCTTGTTTGTCCCACCAGCTCTTTAGTCACAGGACAAGGAGTGGCCACAGTTGTGGTGTGCTAAGTATGGCCCAGCATGGTGACCACAGGGACAGTGCTCCATAGTTCTGTTCAGTCGAAAGGCATCCAAAAAGTCCTTAGTAGAGACATTTCTCAACTCAGTTTAACTATTTAGTTCTCAAGCACTTTAAGTTCAGTTTTTTTTCCCTCAGAGAACATGGGTGTGTGAGTAGCCTGAGTGCAGACCTAGAGAAGGGAGCATAAAACAACTTTTTAGAATTTAGACTGTTTGGAACTTAGAATTTATGCCTGACGGTAACCACTAAAGACCCACAAAGGCTCTAATATTTCCTTTGCAATTCTATATGGTTTAGCCAAAATGCTATTAGTGCAATGTTTTTGAAATTTCTGAAGTAGTGTCTGATGAACACAGGAGCATAGAGCTAGAATCCCAGCACTTGGGAAGTGGAGGCAGGAGGATCAGGAACAAAAGGCCATCTTTGATTACATAGTGAGTTTGACTCCATCTTTCTTTGTTCTCTTTCTCATTCTTACACTATGACCTTGGGGAGATCAGGCTGTACCTTACCTGCTCTAAGATACTGTGTATTGTGTTAATTGATGGCTTACAGACTGGGTCTTTCCCAAGATGGCTTTATTTTACAAGCAACAAGTTGATGTATGGGCATCGCCTGTGCTTTCTGTCAGGTACCACCCATAAAGCAAAACCAGATAAACGCCTTATTCCTAAAAGTGAAAAGACATCACTTATGGACATATCAAAATCAATTAGACACATGAGAATGGTGACATTAAAATTGTAATTGTGCTGAATAGTTTTATCTGTAAAGAAGGGACCTCAATTGAGAAAATGTCTCTATATGATCCGACTGTAGGGTGCTTACTTAATTAGTGGTTGATGGTGGAGGACCCAGCCCAGCCCATTGTTGGCAGACCCATGCATGTGTGGGGGCCCTGGGCTCTATAAGAAAGCAACAGAGAATGTCATGAGGAGCAAGTCATTGAGCTGCACCCTTCCATGGCCTGTGCATCAGCCCTGCCTCCAGGTTCTTTCAGTTTCTACTCTAGTTTCCTTCACTGATGTTAAAGTGTTAACCAAATAAACTCTTTCCTGTGCAACATGCTTTTGGTCATGATGTTTAACCACAGTAATAGAAACTCTAAATAGGACAACATCTGAAAAATCAGACTTGAGATATTTTCAAATATCTCATACTGAAGGAGGAACAACACCTTCACCTGGACCCACAAGAAGATCACATCTGTAACAGTTTTTTGGGGGGGAGGGGGGAGCACCAACCAGCTCCTAATATATGGCTTAGAGACTTATTCTTAGTTATGAATGCTTGACGTCATCTTATGTTTGTTTCTTGTTAGCTCTTATAATTTAATTTAACTTGTTTCTCATTATCTATGTTTTTCCTTTGGGCTTTTTACCTTTCTTTCTTTCTTTCTTTCTTTCTTTCTTTCTTTCTTTCTTTCTTTCTTTCTTTCTGCATATCTTACTTTACTAGTGTCTCCATGTCTGGCTACCTTGCGTCTGCTTGGCTTCTGACCCCAAGTGAGTCTCTCTATTTCTCCCTCCATCTCTGCTCTCCTCTTTCCTGAGCTTTAATTTCTCCTTCTAGTTATTCGCTCTGCCCACCATCCCACCTATCCCTCTTCTGCCTAGCTATTGACCCTTTGGTTTTTATTAGACCAATCAGTTATGTTAGGCAGGCAAGGTGAAACAGCAACACATCTTTACATCATTAGCAGATGCTGCATTAACACATGTAACATATCTCTACATTGTTAGGAAAGGCAGTAAAAACATATGTAACACATATTTGCATTGTTAGCAAAGGCAGCACAAATGAATGTCACACATGTTCACATGGGTAAGCTAATATTCCCCAACATAAACAAACATAACACATATTTACATAGTTAAAATAATATTCCAAAAAACAACCTAACACAACACTGCTAATACCCACTGCCACCCTCACAACAGATTCTCATGTGCTGAGACCAACAGGAGAGAACTGATAATTCCCTGTGTTTCAGCTCAGAGTTAGCACATGCTTCTGCTCCTATCCATGTAGTCTATTTATCCTGACTTTGTCACTCACCTTGCCTCCCTCATCCCATGTTCCTGCACTTCTGTTAATGGAGACTGTGCTTTCACTTTCCAGTTGCCCAGACCCAAACAACCACACAGAAACTGTATTAATTACAACACTCTTTGGCCAATGGCTCAGGCATATTCTTAGCTAGCTCTTATATCTTAAATTAACCCATTTCTTTTAATCTGTATGTCATCATGAGACTACGGCTTACCAGTAAGGTTATGGCATCTTTCTCCTTCAGTAGCTACAAGGTGTCTCCCTTACTCAACTTTCTTTCCTCATCTATCTCTGCTTGGACTTTCTGCCATGTGCCAATGCAGATTCTTTATTAAACAATGGTAATAAAACATATTCATAGCATACAGTGGGGAAATCCACACCGTCTGCAGTCACCACCCTGACACACAGAAAGTAAGATGAGAATGCTTCACTAATAAAAGGTATCAAGCCACCCTGGCTAACATAGAAAAGAATTATGGGTAAATTTAAATTTTAAGAACTAATTAACAATAAACCTGAGCTAATAGGTTAAGCCATTTATAATTAATATAACCCTCTTTGTGTTTTGTTGGGACTGAAGGGCTGTGGGACCAAGCAGGACTGAAACTTCTGTCTATATGCCTCACCCTACTGTTCCATTTAACCCTTAACTTGGTTAAGCCCTGTTTGTCTACAGCTTTCCAGCTGGTTTCTTAATATCCTTTCTAGACAAGTGCATCTGAACCAATCTCTGTCTCTGAGTTTAGTAAAGCTTCTATGTTTAGATTCCTCAGTCCTTCTATGTCCATTCCATAACCTACACGCATACATCAAGTACATGGATATACACACACATATCATATACACACAATATATATATGTATACATTCTTCAGAAATTCCATAATATACACACATACTTCACATACATAAAAACACACATCACATATATGCACACACAGGATATATATTCTTCAGTAATTTCATTGCCTGCACATGCACATCACATACATGGACACACACACATATCACATACCTGCACACACATTTTATACATATATATATACACACACATACATACTTTCTCTGGGAATTACAAAACTTTCACACATACATCACATACATGGACACATACACACACATCACATACATATACAAACATTATATATATTCTTCTTTTGCCATTCTATACTCTATGCACATACATAATATACATTCACATAATGCATATACACATATACTGTGTAATACATAATATAAAATCTGAGTTTTAAAATTAGTAATTAATATTGGAATAAAAAACAATATTTCCCAGTGGCCACTTATCAAAAATAATTTGAATTCCTTGACAAATTGTAGTCAAAGACATGCTGTGGAATTGTGGATTCATTATTATGCAATCAATACTGATATTGTAAAAAGACATAAACATATCTACCTACATTTCTAACAAAGCATATTCATAGCAGAATTTCAATTGTTAAAGGAATCCAATAAGAAAACAGTCTTTGGCAAAGTTATCAGCTATATACAAAATTTTGTCAACCAAATTAAACTACTTGGTGATGTAAATTAAATTCATTAACCCTGCCAGAGACTCATGAACAGACACTATTCTTGCTCTGTTGACACAGGGCCTACTGCATACTACAGTTAGCCTTACAGTATTCAGGTGACACCTGACCCATGAGCTAAAATGAGGGAAACCTCCAGTCCAGGTAGATGAAGAGTCAGAGGTAAGAGGACTGGACAGTCACATGGCCTCTTCTGTGAGGGGCTCCAACTCATAAGTGTTGCAAGGAGACTTCTTTTTCATCCCAGCCACCCATAAGTGAAATAATCACACAGAAACTGTATTAATTAAATCACTGCTTGGCCTATTAGCTCTACTTTCCTATTGGCTAACTCTTATATTTTAATTTAGCCCATATCCATTATTTTATATTTTACCAAGAAGCTTGTAGCCTTCTGGCAAGGTTCTGGGGTCTGTCTCCAGTGGGGCTACATGGCTCCTCCCTGACTCCACCCTTCTCTTTCTCAATATTTAGTTTACTTTTTCCCACCTACCTAAGTTATGCCCTATCAACAGGCCAAGGCAGTTTATTTATTCATTAACCAATAAAAACCAAACATAGACAGAAGGACCTCCCACATTATTTCCCCTTTTCTGTTTAAACAAAAAGGAAGGCTTTAACTTTAACATAGTAAAATTACATATAACAAAACAAGTATCAAGCAAGAATTATAGTGACAACATTTATATCTACTTTATCTTTTATCATAACTAAGGAAAACTATAGTTATAAATGCTTCAACTCCATCAAAGACTCCAGAAAGATATATTTCCTAAGTTAACAGGAAGTGCATTGTAAGAAATTTCCAAAACTCTAGAATTGACAGAGACATCTCTCTGCCAGAACAGTCACCCAACGTTCTTTTGTACCGTTGGGGCATCCATCTTCAGCCTACAGGCCCATAGTATCCAGCAGACTTTTTCAAGAAACAAGAAATTTCAAAGATAGTTATGCCTATATTGGCAGTTTGTCAGTCACTTTATTCTGTGTCCTTCAGAATGTCTGGCAGACTCATGAAGCAGGACCCCCATAGGATGGTCTCACCTTTAGGCAAGTTTAGCAGTCATTTCTCTGTGGGTCCTGTATGTCCAGTTAAGCAGTCCAGGCAAGAGCAGTTTCTTGTTCAAATGGCTAACTAACCCCATAAGGAATCTCTTCAATACCCATCTTCCTCTTGTAGTTATTGGTACGCCAGGAGCAGATGTATCTCATTGTAATGAAACATCCTAAGTTATTAACACTTTTTAAATGCTATATTCTGAAGGTTTTTGAAAGGTTTGAAGATTATCTATCTAACTAAAACATATCTCTATATATCTAGAAAACCTAACTAATATGACTAGAATCTTGACTATTATAGGTGACTCTGTATTAACCTGCATTTCTTAATTACACGTTACATTTTCAAATGAGCTGCAAAAACACAATACCTTAATCAAGAGCAGAAATATACCTATACACAGTATAACAAAATTGACCTTAAATTTGTATCAATAAACCAAGATCCATACCAATGAAAATCTCTATAGCATCTCTGCCTTTAAATGTAAAGAAACATTTATAGACAATATTTGGGGATATGGGCATAGTTCTCTCCAAATTGCTTCCTGCTATTTATTGGGTGAAGTAATTTTTGGGGTATTCAGAGTGATTTTTCTGGGGGGTCGTGGTCCATCAAATGACATTGGCCTGGAATGAATCCACAGAATCTCATCCTCTGTGGAAACAAAAGAAGAACCTATTTTCCAAGGTATAATATCTTTAGATCCATATTTTGAAGATAAAATACCTTTAAAATGTATGTGTTGGTTTAGTTTAGCAGCCCATACAATGAATGTCTCTCTGTACTTAGCTTCTTCACAGTCAAAAAAATTCAAAGAAAACACAATAATATTCATAATACAGACTCTCTGTGTATATTCCATTTTTACATGGCTTATTATTTTTTACACCTTTTATCTATAACTGTCTGTACTGTGTCTTTAAACACTTTACCTTTTTAAAATACCATTTACTTCTTTTTATAACTCTCTATTCTTTTTCCTCTCTCTCCCAAGCCTATGTACATTTATCGAACACTGTGACACATTTAGAGGTCTTTTATATCTAAATCTATCCTAATGTGTATCTGTAATTCTTTGCTATCTTGAAGAGCTTTTAAAATGGTAAGCAGCTTGGTTACAGCTTGGATGCCAGCTCTGCCTCTCTCCACTTTCAAAATGGTGGAGGTACCATCACTGTCAGCTCTGGGACTGCCAGGTAGGAGCCTCATTCAGCATTCTAAGCATATTCATGGCAGAATTTCAATTGTTAAAGGATTCCAATAAGAAAACAGTCTTTGGCAAAGTAATCAGATATATACAAAATTTTGTCAACCAAGATAAACTACTTGGTGATATAAATTAAGTTCATCAACCCTACCAGAGACTCATGAACAGACACTATTCTTGCTCTGTTGACACAGGCCCTAGTGCATACTACAGTTAGCCTTACAGTATTCAGGTGACACCTGACCCATGAGATAGAATGAAGGAAGCCTCCAATCCAGGTTGATAAAGAGTCAGAGGTAAGAGGACTGTGAGGGGTTCCAACTCGTAAGGAATTGTTTAGCAAAATTAAGGAATAAATAAAGCAAAACATAAAGAAGTGAATCTCAGACTACACCTCACATGTCTTCAGCTTTCTGAATAGGTCTTTGTTGTTTATTCATTGCTTGTGACCCAAGTCAGATCAGTCCCAAAGCCATGTGGGTCCAGACAAACATGGCTGTTTCAAGAAGGATCATTGCTATAAGTACTATTAAAATATTAGCAGGTTTCAATGAAGAGTCCCCTTTTCATGCCTGGTGCTCTCTAATCTGAAAGCCTGCCTTTTGTGACTTTATTCACCTTCCAGGGGCCACACAAGTCCAGAGGCAGCTGAAGATCACTTTGACAGCAGAGAAGACTTCAGCTCAATAGTTGGACCTACTTTGAGACTGTCTTAGTTAGTATTATGTTGCTGTGAAGAGACACCATGACCACAACAACTTATAAAGGAAAACATTTAATGGGGCTGACTTACAGTTTCAGAGGTTTACTCCATTATCATCATGGCATAACATGGCAGCTTGCTGACAGACATGGTGTTGGAGAAGAATTGAGACTTCTAAATTTTGATCTGAAGGCTGCAGGAGGAAAGTGAGTCACACTGGCCTAACTTGAGTTCCTAGCAATTTGATACCAACCTCCAGGGTGACCACTTCCTCTATCAACTTCAACAAGGTCACATTTCACAAAAGTGCTACTCCCTATGGGCCAGTCATTCAAACACGTGAGTCTATATGGGCCATATCAATTCAAATCAACAGTCACAGTTCAGATGGGCCTGTCTATCCTATCTCTCTCTTCCTGTAGGACATGGGACACACCAGACAGAAAAAACATACAGGCCTGAAGCTCCTACCGTGAATATTTCTTGGCTGATGACTCATTACTTGGCTGCCCACAGAAAAGCTGCTTATTGTCATCCTAGAGGTGAGGTGAGACAGCAAACTCACTGTTTCAGACTGAGTGGCAGGCACTGTGCTTAGAAGACAGCAATTTCAGTGTCTCTAGGATCATCACCTTGTCCTTCTGTGCTAGATGTAGCAGCAGCCTGTGTTAAGAGGAACCTGCAAGGTCTCTGAAGACATGACACACCTGAGCACTGTGATGTGCCATGTGCAGTTCAGCCTTGAACCCCGTGTCCAGATTTGCACTCTCAGTTCTCACTGCTGACTCCACTGGGCCTCTTCTCCAAGGCAATCCAGGCTTCAACTTAATAGCTTCACACAATGGCCTCTCTACTAGGCCTCCATTCAGGGACATCCCTGACACATGCCTGGCCTCAGCATCTTTATTTCATTTCTGTCCTTATCTCTAAATCTAGGATCCTATGACTGAAACTACCAAGTTCTGCTATTTTCTGGGGCTAGAACATTGCTCACTCATTCAATTATACCTTCATCAACTTTTTGTCTTTCACTGTCTGCTTGACTGTCCTGAAACTTGCTTGTAGACCAGGCTGACCTCAAACTCGGAGACATGCCTTCCCAGTGCAAGGCTTAAAGGCATACACCACCACACTTTCTCTAACCTTTTCTTTAGTTTCTTTCTACAGGTTAGAAATTTAGCTGAGTGGAATCTTGCCCTAAGGTCACCTTTCTCCTTATTCCATTTCTTAATTCATTCATCGCACGCCTTTAATCCCAGCACTCGGGAGGCAGAGGCAGGCGGATCTCTGTGAGTTTGAGACCACCCTGATCTACAAGAGCTAGTTCCAGGACACGCTCCAAAGCCACAGAGAAACCCTGTCTCAAAAAAACAAACAAACAAAAAAAAAACAAAAAAAAAGACTTAGCTTCATTTAACTTCTTGGTGCTCTTTTTCTCCTCAAAATTTACATTTTCTAATTTACCCTGCTCACCTTTCTCCTATTCATTATTAAATCTTCATTAAAGTTACCTGTAACATCCACACAACAGTGTCTGTATTAGGCTCTTTTGAGATTTCTTTTGCCAATGGAACTAATCCAAAACTCTTCACTTTAGCCTCAGGCTGACTATTCCTACAAGAGCAAAAGGTAGCCACTTTCTTCTTCAAAATATCACAAGAATAATCTCTAGGCAGCATGGTAAAATTCTTCTCCTCTGAAACCTCCAGACTGAGCCCCCCACCATTCATCAAATCACACTCAGCACCACTGTCTTCCATGCTGTTACTGGTATGGACCATAAAGCAGTGTTAAAGCCATTCCACTGTTTTCATAACCCAAAGTACCAAAGTCCAAATTCTTCCCAAAAAACACATGATCAGGCCAATCACAGCAATACCTCAGTCCCTGGTACCAACTTCTGTCTTAGTTTGGGTTTCTATTGCTCTGAAGAAACACCATGACCATGGTAATTCTTCTAAAGAAAACATTTAATTGAAAGTGGCTCACTTACAGTTTCAGAGGTTCAGTTCATTATGATCATGAAGGGGAGCATGGCATCATGCAGGCAGATGTGGTACCGAAGCTGAGAGTCCTACATCTTTCAGGCAATAGGAATTTGACCAACTGTCACACAAACATGAGAAAAAGATACTTCAAAGACCGCCCCCACAGTGACTGACACACTTCCTCCAACCAGGCCACACCTTCTAATAGTGCCACTCACTTTGGGGGCCATTTTCTTTCAAACCACCACAGTAACTAAGGCAGTGTCTGTGATCAAAAGAACAGGTGACTCTTCAGGTAGACCATAAAATAAGTAAATCTTTTAAAAAAATGAGTTAAAGAAGTTTTAAATAAAATAGTTCTATTTAAAGTTGACATATCTTCTTCTGACAAAGATTAACCTTATGGGTTTTATTGATCAAATGAATACACTTACTACAGAAATCTTTTCTTATCCAAAAACATTCCCTTTTCATTGTGACTGAGTTTTCACACGTACACCATTCTCTTTCTCACATTTACTGGGTTCTTTCCTAAAATTCTTCACAATTTGTGAGACTCTTTTCTTAAATTATTAAAAGCCTGTACATAGTTCACATTTGACTCTTTCTGTCATTTACAAATGTAATTAGATGATGCCATCAAAGTTACAGTGCTATTGATTAAATGTTTCAGCACCTAATGTCAGTCATCTGGTGATATTGCACAGTTTGTATAGGTCAAGTTTGTCAAAGGTCAAAAGGAAAGTAACTAATTTGTTATATTTGCTTACATCCAGTGAATTAAAAGGGATTAGGACTGAATTTAAATGTAAACCTTTATGTAGAAGTCAATTTGTATTAACTTCTTTAGGGGAAATCTTATCATGGGAACATGTACATATTTGCGTCACATATATCACAGAATGTGTAAAAGTAGATATCAAGTATATCAAATCACAGGTGCTGCTATCAGCTGGATCCATAGAGCAAATGGCACCTAAGCAGTTACTTAGAAGAACTATAGAAACTCTAAATAGCATCTGAAAGCACATGTAGAAGAGTGTGTTTCATTAGAGTGCTTCCAAAGTGGACATTCAAACCCCAACCATGAAGACCTCACCCTTAGCACCATGGGGACACAGCTTTACCTCATCTCTGAGTCCCCTACAGGACGTTCCCCAGCCAGTGTGTGCTGAAAGAGCGCTGGGTAGTGGGCGTCTCAGGCTGCAGGTCACTCAGGCTGCACAGCAGCCTCAGACAGTCTCTTGAGATGTATTATGGCATTGACTGGTGGCTGAGTTATTATTACAAGAATGAGTGGATGAAATGCTACAATTGAGAAGCTCACAAAGTTGGGAAGTGAAGGCACATGCCTTTAATCCTAGCACTCTGGAGTCAGAGCCCGGTGTATCTCTGTGAGTTAGAAGCCAGTATTGGCTACAGAGTGAGTTCCAGAACAGCCAGGGGATACACAATGAAACCCTGTCTCAAGAAGAACAAGAAGATGAAGAAGGAGAAGTTCACCATAAAGGAAACTCTAAGTGAAAAGACACTCAGGGTGGAGAGACAGCTGAGTCATACAGTGCTTGCCCTGCAGGCATCAAGACCCAAGTTTGAGCTCTAGGACCCAAGTTGTGGAGGGAGGGGTGGTAGAGTGTGCTGGCCATCTCAGAAGTGCTGCAGTCGAGACAAGTGGGTTCTTGGGATTCAATGGTCAACGAGTGTAGTCTTTCTCGTGGTAATCTCCAAGTCGGTCTCAGCAAGAGAACTACAGCCTTGATCATCTCTGTCATCCCCTGCATGGGCATGAGCACAGAGTGTGTGGGTGCTGCCCCTGTCCATGAACACCCAGCTGTGCCCTTCATCACCCACGCAGAAAGTACCAAGTGTAGGAGTAACACATTCCTGACTGCCAGTGTTAACATTTTGTATAAAAACTGATCTCTGCAGTTGTTTGGTTTATTTATTTTTTTTTTTGAGACAGTTTCTCCCCATGTAACTCTGCCTGGTCTTTAACTCAACAGAGATTTGCTGCCTGCTTCTGCCTCCCAAGGGCTGGAATGAGAAGAGGGTGCTGCCATTAGCAGCAAAGAAGTTGCTTTCATTTTCAAAACTGCAGCCTTGTAAGCCAGAGGTCCTGCATTTCATGCTCCAGAACCTACACAAATCCTCCAGAAGAGATGGTTTGCATCTGTAATTCTGGACACAGGAAGATTCCCAGCATTTGAAAGTTGTCCAGTCTAACCAAATCCGTGAGTTCCCAACTTCAGAGGGAGACCCTACCTCAGAAAAACAAGTTCACCGTTTTCAAGACATGTAAATACCCAATATTGACTGATGGCTTCCACGGGCAAGATGATGAGGGCCATAGAATTGACCAGAAAAGCACAACTTGCAGACTACAACTCTGATTTCCCAGGTGGGGCAGAACTTTGTAGGTTTTTTAGGGTTTTGCATTATTGGTTTTTTGTTGTTGTTGTTTTGTTTTGTTTTTAGTTCATCAAGACAGGGTTTCTCTGTAGCATTGGAGCCTGTTCTGGAACTCATTCTATAGACCAGTCTGGCCTCAAATTCACAGAGATCCATCTTTCTCTACTTCTTATATTTTTTAAAACAAAAAACAAACAAACAAAAAGACAAGAGCAGTCTGAAGGTGGAGCTACAGATAGGAAGAGAGAGGAGGTGGGTGTGTGGAGCTGGATAGACATGGCCAGAGAAGTGCTTGAAGGCTCCCTAGGAGGGCAGCAGGAAGCTGGAGACTGACCCCACAAAAGCATGCACACTGCAGCCTGGATTACTTGCCTCCGGTTGCAGCTCCCTGTGGCCACTTTCTTTATCTTCTGTCCACTTTTGCTGACCAAGGTCTCCAAGGACAGAGCCAGTGAGTGCCTGGTGTGGGTAACCCAGGGCTCCTGGGCACTGTGGATGCAGAAGCTTGGAGTCCCTGCCTTCAGGTGCCTTCCCACAGCCTGAGTGCTCCCTGGAATATGAGTCACTGGAGTGGCAACATTGCCATCCTCAGGGAGTGGGCACACCCTGATATATTCAGACCAAACAATACCCATATGTATATAATAATAAAAATTTAAATAAAAATAAATTTAAAAAATCTGCTTTTCTATTTCATGTACCGAAATACTGATGTAATATATTTAGCTAAATCAAAAGGTCTAAAGATACTTGTGTTTTCTTGTGTGTAAATGTTATTTACTTGAAACAGACATAAAAAATTGAGTTCTGAAATCGAGTCTGCCATACATGTCAGGGGCTATGAGAGTTACACCAGGTGACAACTAGTGTTCAGTTGTCAACCCACCAGAGGAGTGCTTATCTGATGGAGGTTCATCCTGTCCAGACAAGGTCTGCAAGACCATTGACACTGGAAACTGTTGCTCACTTTTGTTAAAGCAGTTCTGTGTATCCCCAATACCTTTGTTGTAGTGTGTAATCTCATGTAATGTGGACATGTAATCTTATGATTACATCTCAATCTTATGTGCACAAATATCCATGGATGGACAGAAAGATGACTTTTTGTTTAGCTGTGTAAGATTGATTTTTAGAAAATATACTAGGATATGCTTCATAACCTGATCCATTGTCCCATAAGAACTGTAGACACTTAAAAACCTGCTTTGCTCCTTTTACTAACTGCACACAATTAGCTCTTTTTCACCTCAGAAGAAGTTCAATTAGACTAAAAGCTTTTTGTTAAAAGAGAACATCATAGCTATGTACAAGTTATGAGTCACAGGTGTCTACCAAGTACTACACAGAGTACCCTTAGGAAAGTATGCCTATTCTTTGCTTGTAAGTCTGCTGACAAAAGACACGTTTCAAAGTTTGTCACTGGGCACTGTGCCCACACTTTCACTGATCATGGTCTTGCTCCTGAGACCTTGAGGTCCTGCGTTGCCACGGTAGATGGCTCAGTTCCTTACCACTCAACCTAGGAATGTGCTTATGACCATTGAGAGGTGACTCTTGAAACTTTTTCTTTTGCTCCAAGCCTCTGGGAAAAAAGTGTTTATATAGAGAGAAGAAGTTAGGAGGAATTAGAATTAGGACAGGAGAATTAGAGTAGGGCAAAACAATAAAGAGAAGAAGAAAAGGCATGCTAAGAAGAAGACATGTGTGAACCAAATCATTTCTTTGCCCTCAAATATCTGAGGTTTTTTCCCCACTTGCTGTAGTATCTTGACTGGACCCTGAAGGGGTTTGAGGGACTGGTACCCAAAAGACTCTGTTACATACACAAGTGAAAGGATGGTTACAGAGAAATGTAAAATAGTAATTATTTATATTAAAAGTAAGTAAGGATTCTACTCAACAATCTTAATTAATACTCTAAAAATAAAGGCAGTGCAAAATAACCTCTGGAAGTAGAAGATAGAAAATATGGATGATAAGACAAAATTTTGCAAAAATAGAAATCACAGATACACTATGAAAATACACTAAGAAAATCAATGATGTAGAAAATTTTATGAAGACACTGGTTCCTTTACCCCTGGAGCTCCCAGCCCTCACTTAAACATCAATGAAGAAGGAGTATTATTTGTAGGGGTCCAACCCCAACATAAATTATCTCTCTGGACCAGTGTGGAAGCATGCGAATAATTGAGACAAAGTTCACACAGCAATATCAGAAGGGAGTCTCAGGGTACATTCAAATCCTGAAGATCACCCTCGTTTATTCTCAAAACAGCTTTTATATCCAAAGGTAAACTGAGGGGGAAGTTCATTAGCATTCTGTTTCCTGGGTAGCAGGACTAAAGTCATACCCACAACTATGGCTGCTCTGTCATTAGCTTGGATTAACACCTCTTCCCAGGCGATCTCCATAATTACAAAAATGGGAGCAGAACAACATTAGCAAGGTGACAATCAGTCTGTAAGTGCTAGGTGACCACCTCAGGTGGGAACTGTGGATTGAGAGTCCAGCCGCCATACAATGCAGAAATATGTGGCCTGTGTAATATTGCCCCACAACTATTCAGTGATACCCAAGTCAATAAATGTGCTACACCAAATGAAGAGAATGAGGGCAAAACTTTCATGAGCCCCTCAACAAATGTAGGAAAAGGTATTAAAAACTCAAGATACTTTCTGATAGAAACCTGTCAATAAACTAGGTATGGGAAGAATGTCCTTATACACGTGAACACACACACACACACACACACACACACACACACACACACACACACACACACACACTACAAGATAGCTAACCACACAGCTAACAGTGAGAAGTTGAACTCAAGAAGATACCCATTTTCATAACTTGTACTCAATATAGCAGTAGAAATACTAGGTTATTGGGCGAGAATAAGAAATAAAATGCATCTACACAGAAATTGCATATGACATGATGGTATATTTAGAATACCCTGAAGAATTCAGGACTCTGAAGTTAAGAGTAGCACACTGAGTATAAACTGGTAGGATAAAAAAAAATCAACAAACAAAAAATTCAGTTTCATTTTCATACATTAACAACATATAATCTGAAAATTAAATTAAGAGAATTGCTTCATTGTCTTTAACACCAAAGAGAATTAAATGCTTACAAATAAACTCAGTCAAAAGGATAAAAGATCTGAGTATGGAAAACTGAAGACAGATTAAAAAAGAAACTGAAGAAGACGCACATAAATGCGGGTACAAACTATGTTCACTGATTGGAAGAAATGTTGTCAACATGCTCATATTAATCAAAGTGACCTACAGATTCTTTGTGATTTCTACTGAAATCCTGAGTATTCTCCATAGAAGGGGGGCAAGTTCATACAGAAATATAGAAACCTGCAGACAGTCAATTTATTTCATAATTTTCAGACTTGTCCATATTAGTGTTTGTTTACATGTATGTCTGTGTACCACAGTGCTGTGCATGGCTGTGCTGGGACTTGAACTCTGTCCTCTGCTGGAACAAGGGTTTTTAATGGCTGAGCCATCTCTCCAGCTGCATTCAAAGATTATTGAGAATCAACACAGCAGCATGTGACACATTTCTTCATTTCGAACTACAGCCATGAGACAGCATGATAAAAACCATATACTGACCAAAGATGGAACAGAGCAGGTGTTATGCCCAAAGTGCAGATCCCCAAATTACCACCATGAGACTAAATCTGATGTAAGAGGAAAGAGTTTTTATTGCAAGTTAACTTGGTGTTGTAATTTAAAAAGAAGCAGCATGAGCGAGAAGGATGCCATGTGACAGAGTTCACATGGAGAGGATTTATTAGGGGAAAGGGAACATAAAAAGAGGGAAGGGGAGGGGGGAGACCAGCTCTGGGACAGGAGCAGCGGAAGAGAAGAGAGAGACAGAATGAGAGAGAGGGAGAGACAGAGAAACAGGTAGAGAAGCAGAGATGGGAGAGAGAGAGAGAGAGAGAGAGAGAGAGAGAGAGAGAGAGAGAGAGAGGGTAGATATGGCCACCTTTTAAAAGGGAACGTAGCAGATGTGCACAGAAAGTGCTCTTAATGACTGCAGCTGAGGACTTATCCTGTTCAGGCCCCCAAGGCCAGGTCACTACAGAAGCATGAATAGTAACAGTTGGGTCCTTCTGTCTGTCCTGTCCCGAGTAGCAGCAGCAGTAGTGATGGTAGCAACAGGAGCAGAGCAGGAGAGACCCTTAGCATGGAGAGGAGGGGATTTTATAGAGAACAAGATTTAGGGAATTCCAAGCTTAAAGACTTGTGTATATGGAGACTTCTGTCCCACCCAGTTCTCAGCTTTTATCAGTGAGGCACTCTCATCTTGCTTCCTCTGCATCTGGCTGGCAACTGCATCTCTCTGCCTTTCCTCTTCCAAGAATTCTCTTAGTCTCTTTGTCCCACCTATACTTCCTGCCTAGCTACTGGCCAATCAGCATTTTATTAAACCAATATGAGTGGCAAATATTTATGATATACAAAAGCTTTCTCCCACAGCACATTTGTGATTGGCTGTCCCACATAGAGTGAGGGGAATTCCGAGTTTACACACTTGGGATTGGCTGCCTTCTGTGGGTTAAGGGGAATTCCAAGTCTTCAAGCTTGGGATTGGCTGCCTCCCAAGGTTTGAGGGGAATTCCAAGTGTACACACTTGAAATTGCGGCATCCTGTTGGCTGAGGGGAATTCCAAGTCTACACACTTGAGGTTGCTGCATCTTGTTGGCTGAGGGGAATTCCAAGTCTACACAC
>PVIU01023881.1:0-26557 GCA_004026605.1 Ondatra zibethicus | reverse complement strand
AAAGCAAAAGACACAGTCATTAAGACAAAAAGGCAACCTACTGAATGGGAGAAGATCTTCACTGACCCCACATCAGACAAAGGTCTGATCTCCAAAATATACAAAGAACTCAAGAAACTAGACATTAAAATTCTAAATACCCCAATTAAAAAATGGGGTAAGGATCTGAATAGAGAATTCTCAACAGAGGATGTTCGAACAGTTCATTATTCTTTAGTGGATGAGATGCAAACTGGTGAAGAAATCAATGCTGTGGCAATATTTGCAGCATATTGGATTCAAAGCACATACCATTTGGTGTGCTTATATTTTAATATACATAGCAACTCTGAAAGGAAGTTGTTGTTACTTCTTTACAAGTAAGGTGAGAATTAAATAAGTCAAGTAATTTATTGAAGATATGGTAGTTAGCAAACCTACAGTTTGTAGTCTGTTTTGGTGGCTTTTTCCCTGTCTAGTTAGAAGGAAATTAAAGTTAGCATGGTGAGCTGAGCAGTGTCTTTGGTTGGATCACAACTTAGTCCAAAGCTGAATCAATCTGAGGTTAGAGATGCATCTTACTGAAGAGGTTTTGTGCAGAAATTGTATTGGAATTACATCACTGAAATCTAGTTCGGTCTTGCCGTGAACTTAAATGTAAACTGATACCATGATTTGAAACTTTCCACCTTGGTAAGTCCTAAAAAGACAGGGATTTGAGCTTCCCACATCAGTTCATGCAGATGAACCACTCTGTTCTTGATTGATGGGCCATGGTAATACTAAAAATAATTCATGTGCTCTAATAACTTAACCCTTGTCACCTTTTGATGATTTTGAGACTACCTAAAATACCCAAGTACATAGATGGTACCCAGTCATGAGGCGTTACGTACAAGCCCCTGTGACAGTGGAAATGAACATGTGTAGGGTTCAGAGTCTGTGTCCCTGAGCTTTCAAGCAGGTTCAATGATTTTTCCAAATGTCTGCTTTCCCACATTTGAGCTACTGGAAACTCATCTTTTTAAACTATCAACAGTATTCAGACTTGCTCATAGTCTATGATGTCTTCAAAGAAGGCAGATAATAGCAGAAAATTAAAATTATCTCTGATAAATTATGAGTAAATAAAGTTATTCCAGCAAAAATATCTTGAAATAGAAGATTGATATATATTCTCAAATTTTAAGAAAAATGAGATTTTATTTAAAAAATTATTAGATATCTAAGAAGCTAAGGATCGCCATGAAATGCACTAGAAAATTATAAATTTCTTCTCTTAATAATCTGAATCAAGGCTATAATTCAAAAATGACAAAACCTAATTTTTGTGGTACTCTTAACTCATCAGAAGTAGAATAGACATTTTACTGCAAATTAAAAAAACAGAATATTTCTCAATCAAATTTTAATCTTTAAAGTCTTAATATTTACAGAGAATCTAAAAGCTAAAATTATCAGAAGACCTTGAAAAATTGCACTAAAATAAGATTAACTGTGGAATGCTTGTGAGTAGGTTTGAAGTAGCCAGTGGACCTTGTGAATTAAAAGGCAAGTTTGTGTAAGAGAAAGTTTATTGCATTTTCAATAGAGACCAAAATTTTTCAACCCTTTCTCTCAACTGACTTGTTTTCTCTTTTTCTTTTTCTTTTAATCAACTGACTTGTTTTTACTCTCCCCTTCCTCTTTTTTTAAATGTCAATATGCTACTTTGACTAATGACATCATGCTTGATTGTATCTTACTAGCTTTGTTTAGAATTATCACATCCTGGCTCAGCTTCCATCTTTAGAAACCCTTCTGTTTTCATTGCCAAGAGAAATAAAAAACCCACAAATAAAACCACTTGATCAAAAAGAGGATGAGACACAGAATTTAAAGCTTTGATGTGATGTAAATTTGTAAATTTGAGTTCAAAATTATCCCTGAAAATTGGTCAGGCTCCATCAGTCTTTAGAATCTCACTATTTACCTTTAATGATCCCATTTCATAGCAAAGGCCTGTAGAGAATTAAATGGCATGTATATGTTTATGTATCTGTATGAGCACACTATTTGGTACCTAGGCAGAGCTCTATGTGGGTTTAAATATGTTCTGAGTTTTCCTTCTTACAGGATCCTTTTCCACATACTCTACTTCCTGGGATCTTCCTAGATATGTTTCTTCTGAAAGTTCTATTTTGAAGCCTTCCATTCTTTTGTTATGATGCTAAGACTAGGGTTACAATTCTAGGGTTACAAGTGTCCTCATCTTCATCAGTCCTTTGAGATATTCATACATTTTATTGCCAGATGTTTGTAGTTATTATTTTACAAACCATTCCAGATGACTTCTCAGAATTTTCTCTCCTTGCTGAAGGTTCCTTCAAATATTTTCAGAATTTTGATCATCAGGAAGTATTGTTTCCCCATTTTTGAAGTTCATTGAGTAGGTCTATATTGTCTTCGTGACAGTGCTGATATTGTTACCTAAATTCAAAAACCTATCACATGAAATTTTTGCTTCTATAACTTTGGTTACAATCATTACAGAGAATCTTTGTTCATTTATAATAACACTGACACAATTATGCCTGTATTTCATACAGAAAGAGAAGGTACTTTTTGCATACCTCAGTGGATCTATTTATGTATAATAACTTTAGGGCAAATAAACAAGAGAAGAGTTTATGGCTCATGTATACTTATTTTTTGTGTTAATCATTGTCCTTTGCAAAGTCAAGGAATAGACCCTCATAGGTCCTAGTGAACTACAAGAAAAGTATATCCAGAGACAGGAAAAGTACATATTTCAGGGAGAATTTTTTTTGGTTTTTTGGTTTTTTTTTTTTTTTTTTTTTTTGGCTAGAATGAGTCCTTCACTTGTCAGAACACATGACAATCAGCTAAGTGGAAGGCATGACTAGAACGGTGATGCGCAAAGACGACCCATATTACCCATCCTACATCCATCCATTCCATGTCCATCAGCGCATTAAATGTCTAGCATGCATTGAAAAGGGTGGAAGAATATTCTGGCACAGACAGGAGGAGACTATATTAACGCTCAACTGTCTAGTGAGAGGACACACACACAGGAACAAATGAGCTGCGGGAAACACTGTACATGCAAATGAGAGCAGAGAGCCAAAAGATGAGGGGAGTGTGGACAGGGTTGGAGGTTGGAATCAGAAGACTATTGCCTTGCTGAGGTGCAATGGTTGGAAAAATGATATGACAGTAAAGACAGTGAGTTTCCCTGGAAATTAAGAATGTCTCCTGAAAAAAAGAAATTTCATTATGTTTAGAAAGTGTGAAGGAATATCTCGCATGTGTGGATATTGCAAGACCCAATATTGCCAAATAGATGAGTAAATGAAAACTGTACAGGTGTCTCCTAAAGGAGCAGTTAGTGTGTACAAGCTGCTCATAGTGAAAGAGCATCCTGGACAATGGCATTGGGTGAGGTGAAATGGATAAATTACTGTGAAAGGTTGAAATAGCTTTTGCAGATCCTCTATGTGTGGATAAGGTTAGTAAGTCAATCTTTGAGAGAAGCCCTGGCAGGAGTTCAACTAACAAAAAGCTCCAGAGTTCAAAAATACACATTCATACACGTGAAAGGATGCTGGAGCAGTGTCGTATGGAAATACGGGAGGGAAAAGTTCGCTTCAGAAACAGTTTTCGCATTGCATTGGGGAAATGAGGACTGCACAGTATGATATCTTTCCGCATTTCAACCTTTGATGAAAAATTAGAGAAATAACAATCTACCATCCAGGAAATAAAAAAGTACTAAGAGAAAAAGAAGAAAATTGAGAGAAAATAAGGCAGATCATGAAGTGGAGAAAAGTCACAGCATCAGAATGTTACATGTAACATAGATAGAAAAGGCCATTTTGAGAAGCAGTATTTTTTGAAATAAATGAATGAGACATTTCCATGTGACGTTCTGAAAGACAGTGTTCTCTACAGAGTCATTTCTGTGGGAAGTTGTCATTATTAGCTTCAGCTGTCAACTTGATACAAACCTAGAGTCACCAGGGAAAAGGGACCTTCAGTTGCAGAAATGCTTCAATGAGATTGGCCTGTGGATTTATCTGTGAGACCTTCCTATCTTCTAATTGATGTAGGTGAGCTGCCTCTAATAGGAAGGTCTGGGCAATGTAAGCAAGTCAGTAAACAGAGTTCCTCCATGGTCCTGTTTAAGTCCCTGGCTTTAGGTTCCTGCATTGAGCTCCTTACCATGACTTCTCTCAAAATTGACTGGAGTAACCTAGGTTCCTGCATTGAGCTCCTACCCTGACTTCTCTCAGAGATTGACTGGAGTAACCTGTGAGCCTCCTCAAGTTCTTTTTGTTGTTGTTTGTTTTGTTTTGTTTGCTTCCCAGCAGTAGAAAAGTAAAGTGAGGCAGGAGGAGAGAAGCTCAAGTTAGAAAAAGGAGGTGAGAACAGTGACGGGAAACGAGTTTCAGGAGTGTTGGGGGTAGCATTATAGTGTCAAGGAATTGTTGCTGTGCCATTCAAAATGAGACAATGACAAGCTCAGTGGTGTGTCCTTAAACCATCACCTAGCTCTGAGGATAAGAAAATGATTCTGGAGGTTAAAAAGGACCCAGGAACTTCCCTGGAAAGCTGGGGTAACAGGTTAGGAGAATACCATGGTGTCTTGAACTTGGGTCATATTGAGGACTTTATGGCTATGTGAGGAACTATATAGGAGGAAGAAAGATAAGTCTGTGAAGGCTATGTTAAATTTGTGACTCCTGAACTTTAGCAAGGCAATAGCAGGTACAAAGGAAGATATATCCTCTGGAACTGGGAGAGAGTTCATGTTGGAAAATTAAATGTGGGGCTTATTGGCATATGTGCATAGGGAGTCACCTGGGATGGGGGAGTATAGCAGATGGAGAAAGGGCAGAGAGCTGTTGAGACTGGAGGCAGACTGCAAAAAGGTGGAAAGAGGAGGATGCTGGCAAAGGAGCTGAGAAGAAAGGAGACATGGGAAATGTGTCTATTTCAGTAATGTAAATAGTAGTAGAGAGGTTATGAGAACTGTCAGTTGCTGTGGAAAGATGGGCAACAGTAAAACACTGAGTCATACCAGTTTTAAAAATTAACCAACTTCTGCCTCCCAACAAACTAGCTCATATATTAAAAGCTGATACCTGTACATATAGAATCGGTGTCCAAAATGACAGGGACAAACTGCTGTTTTGGGAGTGCAGTGTAAAAGTCTGTTTAAATGGGTAGGGAAGGCAAAGAGCTATGCATTAAAGCATTAGTATAAGAAAAAGCATGGCGTTGACAACAGACTGGCTTGTATCCTTAGGAAAAAAAAGGAGAAGGATTCTATGCGGATGAAATAGTGTCCCAATTTTCTTTCTCTGTTGTTGTTGTGGTTGTTTTTTTTTCTCTAGTTCTTCACCTCTGTGTGCAGACTTAGTTAAAATGCAAGATATTTGTTTCAATTTTTACTAGTCTTTTCCTTATGTCTGTGAGGGAAAAAATGGCCACTGCCCTTTGCCCAATGCTATTTCAAGGATCACCATAATACAGGTTACTCAAATAATGTGTTCTTATAAGAAACATCCATTTTAAATGGTTTCTCCTCTTTTCCTTTTAGATGTCTTAATGTTCCTTAGCTGTTATATTCAGTAAACGTACTAGTGATTTTTTTTTCAACTTAAAACAAGTTAGGGTATCATCTAAGAAGAGGGAACTCCAACTGAGTAGATAACTCCATTAGATGGGTATATGGACAGGCCTATGATACATTTTCTTGATTAACAAATGATGTAGGATGGCCCATCCAACTGTCGGTGGTAACACCCCTGGGCACTTGATTGTGGGTTCTAGAGAAAAGCAAAATAAGCAAACCATCTATGGACTCTGTTTCAATTTCTGCCTTCAGTTCCTGCCATGACTTCCCTTCATGACAGTCTGTTCAGTTGATACAAACCCTTCTCTCTGGCTGCTTTTGGTCATACTGTTTTATTACAGCAAGCAAACTAGGTCAGGGACCAACATTGTATTTACCAGTCATTCTTAAAAATTGAAAGGAAATGCTCAGAGTGCATTAATAAGCTTCCCCTAGTCTGTCTCACTAGATTAGCATATATAGCCATGTGACAATAGCCATGGCCAGAGAACAACTTGAACTCTCTCCTACATATTGAGGAGACTGAAAACATTCAGTCACAAAACAGAATTTGTCCCTAAAAGAAGCAGTATCTTAAAACTAAGGCAAGGCAAGGAAATATTCTAACCCCTTTATTCTATACTTGAAGAAAGCAAAATTTTATATCTTCAAACTCGTGTAAGGACACCGCCTTAGTCATTGTTCGATTGCTGTGAAGAGACAACATGACTACAAGCACTCTTATAAAGGAAAGCAATTAATTGTGGCCGGTCTATAGTTTCAGAGGTTTAGTTTATTACTATCAGGGCAGGCAGTATGGCACAACACAGGCAGACGTGGTGCTGGAGAATAGATGAAAGCTCTACATACTGATCGTCAGGAAGCAGTCAGATATCATCACTGAACCTGGCTTGAGCATTTGAAACCTCAAGGCCCACCTCCACTGCCTGATCCCTTTCAAGTTGTGCCACTCCCTAATGACCAAGCATTAAAATGCATTAGTCTATGGGAGCCCGTTCAATTCATAACACAGACACAATGCTCACATCTGCAGAAACACACATGGCCTTCAATCTTTTACATCCTAGATGATCGATTTCCTTTTATAGCAGAGTACCATGCACACCCATGTGTAACACACATACACACACACATACACACATATACCCCAAAGCAGGAGTTTTTTAATAGTACAATCATATTCATTAGAAAGATAAATTATGCTCCATACTTAGAAGAACTCCATCTACAATGGGGAGAAAATCGTGGCAATATATATGAATATGTTGTGTTATAGGTGAAGAATGATAAATTATACTTAGTCAAGGTATCTGTATTTCAAGTTTCATGTTTATTCCTTTGTTATGGAGAAAGTATTTTTGATTAGATCTGCTGAAAAATGGAGAATTTAGATATTGATATAATTAAACATATTAATATTTAATATCTAAAAGTAAATTTAGTATTTAGTAGATTACTACTTATTCAAAGTAGTTATTTTGTTTATTGAAATATGAGATCAGTTTAATATAAATCAAAATGAATTAATCACTTGATTAATGAATCAACTTAATCAGGAGAACTCATGGCTGTGTGAATGAATTGTTAGAGCTTTTAGAATTGGTTTTTATTTGTATGAGCAGGATTTCATGTAAGTAGATAAAGGCAGTCTCTATATCATTTCAATTTGGGTCCTACCATTGCTGCCAGAATTTTCTTTATAAAATAACCCTCAGAGTAATTCAGTTGCCTTATTAAAAACCTCTGACTGTATTCTGTTTTTCACAGAATGGATTTCAAACTTCTTTATACGACAGCTATCCTATCTACTTCACCTCGTCTTTCTGGAGCTGACACTGACCCCTGCTCTCATTCTTCCATCTGTCTATACTCTCACTCCACCCCACCCCCTTGTTTCTAATATTCTATTGTGTACTTGTTTTGAATAATCCCATTTTTATGGCTTGTTTTTTCTACTATTGCCTTACTCCCTGACCAGAATTCTCCCATCTGTATAAATATTTCATCAAATCTCAGCTTCCTCCCCAGACTACTCGTGGTTCCGTTCTCTTGCTTTTTAGTTCATGAACCAATGTGTGGAGAGAGCTGCTGGGCACAGCCTTGTGTTGCCTCTTTTGCTCACTTTGCTCTTCTGGGTGCTCTGTCTCGTTTTCCTGAATTGGCTCTCGTGCCTTGCTTTAATCTTTTCTCTCTTCATTCTTTACTGTTACCCACCATTACTGTCACTAAATATCAGGTCTTCCCTGACATATGGATATGGATCTTTAAGAATGTTGTCCTTAAGGGGATGGACCCTCGTGAATCTCTTACTGTTTTAACATCTCGCCTGTCTCTTGCTTAAAGTCTGACTGAACAACAGTTACGAGCTTCCTTCTCACCATGAAATCTAATTGGGGGCTCTCCATCCTGGTCATATCAAACCTGCCTTTTTCTGCAGCCTTTGTTGTAGCCACTTGAGAAGGCCTTGGAAGTAGCATGCACATCATACCTCAGAGCTTTCGGGATAGTGTGGTGGCACTCTGGAATGCTGTTTCTCAGTTTGCAACTTTAGAAAGTCGTGCTTATCTGCAAATTATCTCCCCAGTATCTGCCCACTGTGCTACTTGCTCTCCTTGGTTGTGACCTGGATAATCAGCCGGCCAGCTCTGTGTTGCTTTAAGGTCTTATGTGCCTTCAAAGGCTTTAGAATTGTCAAATATCACACTCTGAAATGTTTTCTCAAATGCCTAAGGTTACAGGACTTTCTGCTTAGGTGAGTGTTTACAGAACCTAATCTCATTCACTGTACAGTACAGTGTAAGTAAACAGTAAGTATTGATCTGCTTTTCTTTAATTTATTTTTATTTTATGTGCACTTGTTTTGCCATGGGTGTTCGGTCCATTGGAACTGAAATTACAGACTGTTGTGACCTGTCTTATGGGTGCTGGAAATCGAACCTAGGTTCTCCGGAAAAGCAGTCCGTGCTCTTAACCACTAAGCCATCTCTCCAGCCCTTTGATCTGCTTTTACCATCAAGTATTTTATTTACTTTCTTTCTTTGATGAGGGATTTCTATAATAGCTCTCTTTATTACTCATCTCTATAAAATAAATTAACAAAACATTTTTCTGCAATTTCAATTAGTTTATAGTAATGAGTAAAGGCGCTGACTTTTGAAGAAAGAAATTAAGTTTTTAAATTGATATATCGAAGCATTATCATTCAACAGTATTTATATCATATGTCTGATCATTCACATTTGATTGCTGTACCTCTAGTTTTCCATATCATGTTACTTGTCATCTCTAATTGTTCTCTGGATTCCCATGTTGTATTAAAATGTATAATGTGCAGTTCTGAAAAGCCATCATATTAGAAGGAGCCTAAGCCCATATTCCAAAACCACTATGAAATAAAATGTGAATGCTTTGCAGGATTTCATTTTTCCCATATCCGGAGTGCTCACCAGGAACTCCATTTTTCTGCAGTCTAATTCTCCTTCGTTCACATTATAGAGCTCTCTCTCTCTCTCAGGTAGTGTAACTGAGTGATTCAGTAAACCCATTATGAATGTAAAGTCAGTTCTATTTTACCTTTACCCACCAAAAAAACAAACAAATAAACAAGCAAACAAACAAACAAAAAACACCTCTCCTATCCTTCAAGTAAGATTTTGGAAATATTATTTACCAACGGCCTTGAGACCAGAGGTAGAAGTTCAGAACATCTATACACTTTCTGAACTGTGCAAAGGGTTTGTGGCAAAGGTTTACCAACCAGAACCTGCTGTCTAGTTGTCAGGGACCCTGTCTTCTGTGATTGAAAAGACACAATGTGGTATTCTTGAACAGTACAAATGTGTGCAAGTAAATGAATAAGAGCATCGTTGTTTGTAGGCTCATTACAGTCGTTTTCTGGGTCACTAAAATTTGGAGGATACTTGAAAATCAGTGTTTATGGTTTGATAGAATGATGTCTACTAAATTTAAAATGTTTATGAATGTACTTTTATTGATTAAATTTGTTCTTTGACAATCCCATGCATTCTGATTATTCTTACTCCCCAGCATTTCTTCTTTCTCCCCCACCCCTGTCATCTCCCATCCTTTATACGAGTTCTTTCCCATGTTCGTGTCTTTTTGATTTGTTTCATTACCCAATAAATTAAACTAGGGCCTTCTATGTGACTGCAGGTTCGGACAATCCACTGGAGCATGGTAGTCTCACCATTAGGAACATACTGAAGACTTCGTTCTATCCAAATTCACCCAGTAACCAAGGGTTCAGTAGAGAGATGGGCCAAGTGAATCTTTCCTCAATCCATAATTGACTAGTGATTGGCCCAGCCTTGTGTAGGCCCAGAACAGGCAGCAGCATTTGCTGTGAGTCCTGTTTGCGGTGGCTGCAATGCCCTGAATACACCATTTCACAGTCCGTCTCACTATCATACAGGCCTTCCATCCTTCTGATAACTCTTTTGTGTCCCCTGACCCTTAGAAAGTTTGGTATATAGGACTGACTGCTCAGTAATCACTTATTCTCAGTATCTTAAACAGCTACAAGTCTTTGCATTTTTTATTTATTACCCATCATAGAGTCCTGTATTTGGGACTCTACAGTCCCATGCTGGTTTAAATTTTAATTTTCATTCTGTAGTTGGTAACTCACATAGTCAAAGCCAGATTTCTAACTCTGTAGTCAATAGGGACCTAATCTATTTACCAGATGTTCAGAATTAATGAGTATGAGAACTCTCTGAGAATCTAATATTTACGTATTGGTTCTTTGTATGCACACACCCGTTCAAAAGTTATTTGACAGGCAACATGCAATAGTATTAACATTTAATGTAGAGAAAAACAAATATTCCCATAAAACCATAACCAAGTAAATCACTAGTTTCCATTTTCCATCTTCCATTCCAGGTAATTGATAACACTCAGCTGAAATATCAACATACTTAAAACCTTGAATTCTGCATAGTCACCTATTACTTGAAATTTTTCAGGTTGTCAAACCTTTTAAATTATTAATTTAATGGTATAACAGCCCATAATTTGATATTCAAAATGTATGCTATGATAGTATTATGTACTTACAAAAAATTTTAAGTTTATTATAGAACTATAACTAACAAACAACCTACATTACAAATAGGTATTTGTATTTTGACTTCCCTGAAAAAAATAATTAAATATTGTGGCAATTATTGACTACTTTAATTGGCTTTCTCTTTTTTCTATCTAAACAATTTAAATATAAAAACAAATTTTATACACTAAAACATAATCATTTAATTCATAATAAAAATATAAATTTTATAAGCAGAAATTGTATTATATTAAGACTATTTTTTCAAATTGATACTTCCTTATTAGCCATTGGTATTTTCTTTATGAAGCATACCATAGCTTAAAATAATACTGATTAATGTCCTTTAAGAATGACACCAGCTAAGACTCCCAGCAATAGTGGAGAGGGTGCCTGAATTGGCCTTCAGATTGGTGAATACCACAACTGTCATAATGGAGCCTTCATCCAGTAATTGATGGAACCAGATGCAGAGATCCACAACCAAGCTCCAGGTCAAGCTCTGGTAATCCAGTTGAAGAGAGGGAGGGGGAATATGTGAGCAGGGAGGTCAAGATCATGAAGGGGAAATCTACAAAGACATCTGAACCAAGTTTGTAAGAACTCATAAACTCTAGACCAACAGCTATAGAGCCTCCATAGGACTCAACTAGGCCCTCTGCATGTGGGAGACAGTTGTGTAGCTTTGTTTGTCTGAGGGTCCCCTGGCAGTAAGACCAGGATCCATCCCTGGTGCATGAGCTAGCTTGTTGGAGCCCATTCCTTATGGTGAAATGCCATGTTCAGCCTTAATGCAGAGGGGAATGGCCTGGTCCTGCCTCAACATAATGGGTCAGGCTTTGTTGACTCCACATGGGAAGCCTTACCTTTCGGGAGGAGTTGATGGCAGCTGGGCTGGAGGGAGGATGCTAGAGGGAGCAGGAGGAAGGATAGGAGGGAGAACTGGGGTTGTAATGTAAAATGCAATACACACACACACAAGGATCCCAACACTGATTAGTTAAATACCATTTTCTTCCCTCTAGATCAGTGGTTCTCAACTTGTGGGTTGTGACCCATTTGTGCGTCAAACAGCCCTTTTACAGGACTTGCCTAAGATCATTGGAAAACATAGATATTTACATTATGATTCATTATAGTAGCAAAATTACAGTTATGAAGTAGGAATGAAAAAAATGTATGCCTGGGGATCACCCCAACATGAGGAATTGTATTAAAATGTTGTAGCATTAGGAAAATTGAGAACCACTGCTGTAGATCATAAATTCAAATAAGAAAACAAAAAACAATCTAGAGACAAAGTTAATGATGTCCAGACAGGAACACCCAGCTGTCAGTAATTTGTAAGCAGTTCTTTCAAATTAAGGATTTAAGATTTTTTTTAATTACATGATTGTGTGAGGGGTGGTATGTGCACATGAGTGCAAGTGGCCTGCCTAAGCCAGGTTCCCGGGAGTTGAAATTACAGGTGGATTGTAAACTCCCAGCTTGTGTGCTAGGAAACAAACTGAGGGACTCTGCAATGGCACCAAGCACCCTCAAATACTGAACTATTTCTTCTACTTCCAAATTGAGTATTTTTCAAATGTTTATATGGACTCCACTCAAGTGAAAACTCAGATATGTGAAGCTTTATCTGTGGAAGCTTAATGGGGACAGCTCAGTCAATTAAACTAATTGTCTGTTAATAGTTGCAAAAATATTATGACCTGAATATTATTGAAACATACATTATGTATTCAGAGTCCCTTTTGATTCTCCTCAGTGTAGTAACCATCAAAACAGTCTTTACAAAGCTCTAAAATGTTTTTTTTTGCACTAGTTCAATAATATTATTTTAAGGTCAGATGGATCCAATTTCCTTTTACTCTGAGAAAGATAAAGCCACAGAAAATTGAATCAGATGCCCCGGATTCCTGCATGGTTGTTTCCAATTGCATTTAGTGGCTTCAAAACTTTAGTCTAGAGAAGAGTGCTTGCTGTGGCAGTACCATCCATCACCTTGTCATCTGGGTAGAGAGTAGACTTTGTGCTTCTACTGCAGATAACAGTATTTGAACAGTCCGGACTTACAGAATTATTCTCCAGTAAGAGAAAAACCTTCACTCTTCAAGGCCTTCCTTTTGCTACCTTTAACTCTTTATTTACTATGTTTAAGGTAATTTTCAAATATAGCCACCTTTAAATCTTTACAGATCGAATCACATTTTATCTAATAGAGTTAGAAAGGGTTGGGAGCACATAATTTTATATGCTATAAGTGGATAAAATGGAAATTCCAAATCAAGTTGCATATAATAGTTGTGTATTTCTTAATATCTAGAAGAATGTCTTCTAATTGAAGAATCATATACAATGCATTTCTCAAGGGTAGAAACTTTCAGGAACAGGAGGAAGGAATATAGGAAGGGATAACTAAGAGGGAGGAAGGGCAATAGTGAATGACCAACAGATAAGTGTAGACCTTTGTGTTATTGCTTAGCAGGTAATTATTTGTCGTGATTTTTCTCCAATTGTGAGCACAGGATCATTTGACAAAGGATAACATTGTGCCTGTTGAAAACTGCGGCTCTCATCCGTTAGCCTGTGCCTACTAAGGCTGACTGCGTGTTGATGGCGCTCGTGGTTCTCTTTATGCATGTGTGCTCGTGTACATACACATACTTATGAACTAGAGGCAGGTGCTACACTAGCCTACATCCTGAGTTCCACTGGGTCAGGATTTTTAACAAATACTAAAGATGAGTCTTGGGCCCACTAAAGCTTAAGATCCATTAATGGCTAAACCTTATTGAAAATTCTGACCTTTGGCCTGTACTGTTTTTTTAATTGTATTAAGAAGAATAAGGCCAAGGAAAACAAGCATAAGAAAGTGAGGCCTCGCTGCAATGGTCCTACACCTCACCCAGTAGATTCAATATCTGACCTGGATAGTGCTGGGATGGAGTGAACAGATCCACTGGATTAAAACAGAAGTGTTTCGCCAGGCTAGCCAGCAAGAAAACTGTGGAGGAGCTTGCCCTACAAGTGGACTGTTGAGGATGTGTAGCTCCTCCGAGGCTGGGTGGTGCTGAGGTGGTGATGGCACAGGACAGCCCAATATCCAGCTCTGATGGTAGTCTTGCTAACAGACACAGACTAGCAACTGGCTGCCAGTTCTGACCTTTAGACTAGGCACCTAAGCCTGACTGTGTCTGTGTTGTCTGTGGCTGAATTTAGCAGGACACAGGGACTTCTCTTCCCAGGGTTTTTGGCTAGCCAGTGCTTTCCTTTTTATTTTTTAAAAATAAACACATATTTATTTTTGTAAAAACAAATCTATGAGGTTAATGATTTGCACTTCAGGATCACAAAGCATATGCCTTTCAAGAAAAAAATCTAACAAAAGGAACTAGTGAAGAATGCACTGGAGTAAAAACTGAGAGCTTTTGTCTGTTCCTTGCTCTTATTAATGACAACAAGAGTGAGGGATATTAAGGTGCAGAAGATTTTACTTAATTATTTTTTTTCCATATTCTTCTATTTTTTTTCCATTCAAAAAAATTTACATTTCCTCCCCTTCTCAGTCTCCTCCCTCCCCCTGCTTCCTTAAAAGAGGGCATGGTGCCCTGCCCTGTGGGAAGTCCAAGGCCCTCCCCCCTCCATCCCGGCCTAGGAAGGTGTGCATCCAAATAGGCTAGGTTCCCAAAAAGATAATACATGCAGAAGAGATAGGTCCTAGTGTCATTGTTGATGGCTTCTCAGTCTGACCCCATTGTCAGCTACATTCAGAGAGTCTGGTTTGATCATATGCTCATTCAGTCCCAGTCCAGCTGGATTTGGTGCGCTCCCATTAGATCAGGCACACTGTCTCAGTGGGTGGTCCAGCCCCTCATGGTCCTGACATCCTTGCTCATCTTCTCCCACCTTCTGCTCTTCGACTGGACCTTGGGAGCTCAGTCCATTGCTCTGATGTGAATGTGGGTCTCTGTCTCTATCTCCATCCATTGGACGAAATTTCTATGGTGGTGATCAAGATATTCATCAGTGTGACTATGGGACAATGCTAGTTTCAGCACCCTCTCCTCTGCTGCCCAAGGACCTAGCTGGGGACATCCCTGTGGACACCTGGGATCCCCTCTAGAGCCAAGTTTCTTGCTAGTCCTAAAATGGATGGAAATAGAAAATGCTGTTCTGAGTGAGGTAACCCAAAACCTAAAGGACGATTATGGTATGTACTTACTCATTAGTGGACCCTAGCCATAAAACAAAGGTCACTAAGCTTATAGCTCACAAGCCCAGAGAAGCCAAATAGCAAGGTGAACCCAAAGAAAAACATATATAGATCCTCCTGGAAATTGGAAGCAAACAAGATCGCCAGGCAAAAGTTGGGAGCGCGAGGGCGGGGATAGAGGTGGGGGTAAGATTAACATGTATAGGTACAATTTCTTAATAACTGAAACACTTGAATTTTATTAAATATTTTCATACCAGAATACCATATTATTTGAGACAAACACTGTAAATGTAATCTAAATAAAAGATAATTGTTGGTGTACATATCAACTTCCTTAAATTTTAGAGTACATATATAGGGTCATGTTTTAAATACGACTTCTGAGATTATACTCTTATTTCTTTATATATTTTAAAAACTTCTTATCTATGGAAAATAGCATAAAAAGTAATAGATGAATACAGTCCCGTAGGTCACTTGCTAATTTCATATTTCCATATTTAAAAAATACTACAGTGCTAGTTCCAAAATTATTTAATTAATGAAAAATAGATTTTTTTTCATGAAGCTGACTTTGACATGTGCATTTTAAGCTGTGTTAACATTATTTTCTTCCTTTTTTCCCCTTCAGTGTTTGAGGTTGAATTGTAACACAAGTAGATTATGCAAATCAAGACAGTTCTTTCCCAAAGCCCTGAAAATTTAATGTCAGAAAATACATATTTTAGCATACATTATTTCATGAAAAGTTCATTTTTATTTTTCTGCAAAAGTGCTGTAAGCTTTGGAGGAAATCTTATGGTCTCTGGTTAAGCCATATGCTTCAGAGCATTTAACTTCCTTGCAGTTACCCAAAGATGGTAATACTTGGTTCCCCTGACATTGTACCACTCCTGTTTCCTTACTATTGCTGTGCTAGCACTGTTTATATGTGAACAGAAATGGAAAAATGTCCAGTTGATCAGTGGTCAAGAGCCACCTTGCCCCTGACCAATACCTTTCATGACTTCATTGATTAGTAGGTTGTGTCCAAGTCCTTAGAGGACTCATAGTATGAGTTTGTGTATAATTAAAAATATAGAATCATGCTTCTGAAAACAAACAGCCATCATTGTTACTAACATCACCCCAGTCCAATTTGGGAATCTTTACTTGTTCATTATCAGAAACAGAACCAGCTTAGGCAGAATTTCCTTAGCAGGACCTAGCATGAGGTAGGTGCTTAGCCAAAACAGTTAAATCAACAATGAGGCTCTGTGAACACAGCTAATGAGAAAACCAACAGATCATTTTTAGGCATTAGTTTTGTCTTTTGAGAAGTGGTTTGAGGTAGGTTTTATTTTATGTTAGTTTTTCAAAGATTGCAAAATGCACATGAATGATAAATAAAACCACCATATATGTAGTGATGAGATAAACAGATAAACAGTAATGGGACAGTTGCATTAAAAGTACATCGAGTAGAAGAAAGGGCAATTTGAAAAATACTTAAAATTAAAATATGAAACGTGTCAGAAAAAAAGTAGGCAGATTGAAATAACAAGCAATGAGTTCAAATGAAGTCATCATTTTAAAAGAACAAGATAATGGATGCCATATGATTCAGGCATCAAGGAAAACCAAGCATGGCAGCATATTTTCAATTTTATGTCAATAAAAGTAGGTTAATCAAATTATAGAAAAGCATGCTTTAAAAGCATGTCTTCTTTATGTATTTTAGCTATAATATTTTCAAAATTTCCTGAAAATAGCAATAGTATTGGTTCATTAAATTTGGTTTTATGCCACAAGATTTTTTTCATTAATTAAATTTGTTCACAGACAATTTCACACAGGTGGTACTTCCTGCACAGTTCCAGGAATTGACCTTACTAGCATGCTGACACACGGGAAAGCTGGGATCAGGTGTGTTGGACTCTCTGGTGGAGGAGCCCCAGCACTCTGGAAGCCCAGAGTGTATATTATATACAGTTAAAGGAAGAGGAAGGCAGGGTTATTGCATACAGGTAAACAAGGAAAGGTGTAGTAAGGAGGCCACTTGTTGGAACCCAGCTTCTTAGCTCCAAAATAATCACACAAAAACTGTATTAATTAAATCACTGCTTGGCCTATTAGCTCTAGCTTCTTATTGGCTAACTCTTACATATTAATTTAACCCATTTTTATTAATCTGTGTGTCGTCCGGTGGCTGTGGCTTACTGGCTAAACTTCAGGTGACTGGTCTCCAGTGGGGCTACATGGCTTCTCTCTGATCTGCCCCTTTTCTCCTAGCATTCAGCCTAGCTTTCCCCGCCTAGTTCTGTTCTGTCCTGCCATAGGCTCAAAGAGGTTCTTTATTAATCAATGGTAATCATAGCATATAGAGGGAAATCCCACATCAGAAATGGGGTTATAATATATGGTTGAGAGAGGAGGCAGACTTAGTTAGTCTTTGTAGGAGCAGTCTATATAGGGAAACAGTCTTCAGATCATATACATCCTGGGGCGGGGTCTTACAGAGGACATTTTCTGAACATACTGTGAGCACTCCTTCTAGCCTAACCCAGGAAAGGCTTTACCATTCCCTTGGGCCTGAGCCATTGGTTCTTGACATGGGCTTGATCAGGTCAACAGCACACATTCACTCAGGATTTCACTTGCTCCCTCCATGCACATACACTGTGCATTCTAAGTTCTATCACATCCCACCCTTTCCTACCTCACTACCTACCACACACAGATGCACACACACACACACACACACACACACACACACACACACAGACATGCACACACAGACACAGCACACACACAAATTTTAAAAAGAATAGTGAGTGTTCTATGGACTTTTAATTATATGATGCCAATTTAGTCTCTCATTTGAAAGAAATTATTTTTGGCACAAAAGCACATCAGAATGGGCAAGTCACTTCTCTAGATGCTCTGAGTGATGTGAGGTGTCTGAGAAAGACAGATACACACAGAGAACTGTTGTTACCTTGACTTAATTTGAATATGTAATTGTGTCAGTGAATACTCTTAAGAAATTAGTGAGGTAGAAAAGTCACTTTTGGCTGTAGAAGAGAAGAAACTTTATAATATCAGAATTAGAAACACTTGATGCATGCTTCTTTGGTATTTGATGCTTGAATGAATGGGGACAGGGAAAGATATAGAAATAAAAACATCAATTATTGTTTTATATTGTGGTTTTAGAAATCCTGTAAAGAATGTTAGATTACACTCTTTCAAAAGTCTCGCGCAAGTCATGGTGAAGACAGGGAGAAATAAGCTGCGAAGAAGCTTCAGTGTTATGCCAAACAAAGATACTTGAAATTTGTGCTGTAGACAATCATGATTGGATGGATAATATAAACATTGACAATGTTGCATGTGCTTGAGGTTTACTTAATCTCCAGTCTAATTTCTTACTTAATTTATTTTTTTAAAAAATTTTTGTGAATATGTATATTTTATCAGTGTAAATTTTTAATTAAATTTAATTAAGTGATTATATTACTAATGATAACATATTAATTGTATTTTAATAGTATTGTACAAATGCTGGTAATATGCTATTTAACTATTTATTTTCTCTACATTACTAACATGACCAATGCCCACAGAAATAGCTATACAATTAAGTAGCCTTCACATGAAGGATTCTTCTCAGCACAGGAATCATCTAATAGATACTTCATTGCGAATGTTGCTCCCACAATGTGATAGGACAGTTTACTGTCAGGAGTCTTCAAAAATAAAGCCTGAGAATGAGGAAGATTGAGAGAGTACTGGCTGGGTTGTGAAAACACCTAAAATATGTTACATACAAAATGAGACTTTTGAAGGTTTTTAAAATAAGCATGGCGACTCTAAATACTATAGAGATGTTCCTCTGGGAAGACATGTATGTTCTACATTAGGTTGGGTTCATGAGTCTAAGGTAAATATGTGAGTCATTACAGTAAGAATTTAGCTTATCCTGCAAAATCTTTTGCTCAACTGCTGTGAGCAATCTAGAATTAAGTTACAAGTTTAACTGCAGTTTTAATTTTATATTTATAGTACTAACAAACTGTATACTGAATTTCTAGATGGGCCTGGTTGTTTCCTGTGTAAGGTAACTATACTACTGATTCAGTCACAAGGTAAGGTTGTTGAAGTAAACTGATATCATGCATTAATATGAAATAACTCGTCAACAGCACACTGTGTAATTTTCATGCAGTAGATTTTGTAGGAGACCCATCTTAGCAAAAGGAAATTTATTTTCTTAATATTGTTTTGCTAGTAATTACTGCCTTCACGTTTAAGATTGACTTGATATTCGTGAATATTTAAGTGTATAGCATACACATACATATGTAGATTTTGTTAAATGTAGAAACATGAAAACTCATCTGGAGTTGTGAAACTCAGCCAGGGAATAATTACTGGCTTTAAACACATTTTACATATATTACTTGGCCCCCAAATAAGATACGCTCAAGATGTAAAATCTTTAAAATAACTTGAACGTTCACATTGCTCTATGTTTTTCTTGTGATACTGTACTATTCTGGATGATATATGTTATGCTATATTTTGACACATTTCTAAATGTCATAATGCACATATTTAGTATACTCCACATGATATATTTATTCACAAGACTTTTACATTATTTTATATAGTGAGCAATATTAATCTTTTTAGTTGAACAGATTGCCATTCTCAGGGTAAAGAAATTAAATCTTCTGCATCTTCTCTACAATGATCGTGGTCCAATATGTCATATACATTTACACAAAATGAGCTTCAAAATAACATAATGGGAGACTTTCACCTTTTCACATTACAATTTATTTAATAAGATTGAGAATAAGAAGTTTTTATCCTAGGTTGTTCAAGGTGCCTTGGCTTCAGCTTTTATCTTATGTACAAGTGTTTTTTTGTTTGAAATGTTTTTTAAATCTTAGTGTCTTGAATTATATAAATGACAAAAGAGAAGGTATCTCACTACATCTTTGTCTTTTATAAGCTTTCAGAACTCTGAATGAAATCAAACAGTTCTATTCCTGAAGGCACAATGACAAAGTTAAAGATAGAACAAATGCAATGAGCAAAAGCTTCTATTTGAAAATACAAAAATTAGCTGATGTAGGATGAGAGAAGTATTCACTGTTTGATGCATTTTAAATTAATAAATAAGTTAGTTTTACTTCAAGAAACTAAGTTAAATACTCATTAGTATATTGAAACACATTGAATTTGAAATAGACCTAGAAATATTTAGCTTGAAACAACTAGCCAGTGCTACTTGGAATAAAAAAATATGATTATTTATTTTCATTAAGATGATTAAGGATCTGTGCTGAGTTGTGACACTATTTAATGAGTTATTAGAAAATATAACAGAGAATATTAATAACTAATTATGTAAAATTGATTTGTAATTGTTTCTACAGGAGCACTAAGATCATTTCTGCTGTATTAATGACAACCATATTCCGAAGGAAAGCTTTTTTCCCTCTTCTCTAATTACTTTGGTTTACAAATTCTTATTTAGGAAACAAATATTCTATTTATCATTAGGTAGCTGTGACTCCCGAACCTGATATTCCATTGTATGGAGGTTTCTGTTGTCTTACTTTGCTTTAAAAATGTTACTGACACCACATAAAATCACAGTGGGAAAAGGCAACTAAAAACAGACACAACGATAAATAAATATATGAATTATGGATTTACAAGTATTGTTTTATCTCATATTATCATGTTACCCAATCCTCTTCAGACACAGGCAGAATCTGCAGGCACAGACTGCTTCAGCACCCTCAATCTGCCTCTCTGGGAAACATATCCTCTTCCTTCAGGGTCTGACTTTTGACCCTCTGGACACCCACTACCCCAACAAAACCTAAGTTAGCTGGATCCCTTTCGTTATTTCTTTTCCACTGTTATCTTGATTTGATATGATTCATGTAATTCCCTTAAATACTATTGGAGAAATATGTGAAGAGATATCCTGTCCTTAACAGACCTGTACAGCGCCTTCACAAGATTTAACATCTGTGTATATACATGTGTCTGTGTTCATATGCACATATGTATTTTTATTCCATTCTTCCCTGAAAGACTATAATGCTTGAAATCAGTGACCTCTGTTTATTGGGCTAACACCACCAGCTTATCCATCGCTGGTATTTTGTAAAAATTTCCCCCCAAAATAAGAGAAAAACCAGTACATATGTATATATTCAAGAGTTTATTTCATAAAGTTTGAGAGATTTAATAATAAAAAGTATTTCACCCAATAATTTGTCCTTGTACATATGAAATTTAAAATTCTGTATTTTATACATTTTCACATTAAAGTGGAAATATAATTCTTTTAAATATTTTTTCCCATCTGAGTACTCTTTTCCAGTTGTTGCCTTCACCTTAAAGCATTGTGAGAATTCAGATCTAGAATATATACAGAGAAACTCAACAGTAACACCTGACACTACTCATGATAATTGCAACGCTTAATAACAATACTTGCAAAAATCTGATGTAGAGCTTAAGACTCATAGGAGAGCATTAATAAATTACATCTGTAGTTGTATTTCTTTCTTATTTTCAAACCCAGAGCATTTGTATGTAGCAGAGAAGCAATTGCAAACAATGCTGTGCTGTAAACAGAAACGTGGCTTTAATAGAACTCACAGGGAACAGAGTAATAATTGCTTTATTCTACACACTACCAGGTACTTGACTATTCCTATGACATAACCCGTACTTCTAGTTTAAGTGTTTGATGTTGTGATTAATGCCTATGATCTGTAAAAGTGAGAACTGCATCTTAGGTGAATGAAGAAGAGAGAAGATATTAATCGGCTTTCTTTTTGATGTGCTGGACATTTGAGAAGAGCCTAAACACACAAATCCTTTTGCTGGTGTTTTTAGTGAGTCTGGTTCACGGTCACTTGTCCCTGTATACTTGCTTCTTATTATGATGGGGTGTTTAGTGGGAAGTTTTACCTCATGGCAGAGAAAACAGAAATAGTCAATGCAACCAGAGTAAAATGCAACCTGGCAGCACAGGGCTCCAGTGTCCTGCTTCTTCCATCTAGGTCCAGTCTTAGTTTTCGTAGCTTCCAAAACAAAGCTACAACCTAGGGACAAAGATTCACCAGGAGTCTGTAAGGGACGCTAAATATATCTGGAGGGGACACTAAACATTCAACTCACAGCATTAGTGAATATTATCACATCAATTACCATCTATCCATCCATTTTTCTTATTTTGATTACCATATATATGAAATATTGGGTTTCATTATGACATTTTCATACATGTATATAATGTATCCAAATCATATTTATCCTCCCCATTTCTCTTTTTTATTCCATTTCTGCTGATCCCATCCATCATATCAACTAGTCTTCTTTCTCATACTTTTTATCATTTTCTGCATGTGTGTGTGTGTGTGTGTGTGTTGACTTGATGAGTTTAATGTTTCTTACATGAGTGGTTGAGGGATTATTTGTAAGATCGTGGTCAACTTCCCAGTAGACATACCATTAAAAGAAATATTTCCCTCACTGCCGGTCACTATCCATCCTCAAAGAGAGGCAGAGATTTATGAGCCCCAAGTTTCTCCATGATGGAATATTGATGGCCCAATCTTGTGCAGATCTTCAAAAATAATTGCAACTTCTGTGACTTCGGGAGAATTGGCGTGGCGTGTCTGGAAGACAGCCTTCCACAACACTTCTCCGCAACCTCTGGCTCTCACATTTTTCTGCCTCTTCTGCAATGTTCCCTGAGTCTTGATGCGAGTGATAGAGATATGCCATTTAAGGCTGAGCCTTCAAACTTCACTTTTTCTCAGAACTTTGAGCAGTCATGAGTTTCTATAGTAACAGCTGAAAGGAAGGAAGGAAGGAAGGGGGTGAGGAGAAGGAAGGAAGAGGAGTGGAGGAGGAGGAGCAAGTTGTTTCTCTTACCTAAGCTCAGAGCAGCAAATACAGGGAAGAAAGTTACTCTCTGTCTCGTAGCTAAGGCCAGTTCCCTTCAGTTTGCTATACTACCAGGGTGGTTCACAAACCCATGTACTGTTAAGGACATGAGAACACCACACTGAATATGGGGTTCTCTGGATGTGAATTCATCTTCTTCAGCTGCACACTCCCCTCACAGCTCAAGTGTTGTAATGAGACAGTGTTGGAGTTAGATCTTAAGACTCATACTTTTAATGTCACTGAAGCTTCATGTGAAATGCCAGTCCCCTCAGCATTTGCATTAATGAGGAAGAAAGAAACCCACAGTTGACAGCATCTAGCAGCAAATCCTCTAGGCACCATTTTCTTCTTCTCACTTCCCAGTCCTCTCTCCACTTGCCTTGATGTGTGAAAGCATTCTTCAACTAAGGCGGCTCCTTGGATCGGTAGGACCTTTGATTTTCCAGCTCCTTTTTGAGCCCCTATTTGAGTAAATAGCACGCGAGTTTTTCATAGAAAGAAAAGAAGTTACATTCTACCTTTGTCCTCAGAGCTATGCATTCTTGGGCCCTCAAACATTTTATAAACCTATTATTTTTTCTCTCAGATGAAAGCTAGATTTAATTATTTATCAGGTGCACTTCTACCTAGTCCAAAATGAGGCTTCTAAGTTTTTCCCTCAGGCAAACAAACAGAAAACAAAGTTATTTTATTTTGCCAATAGAAAATTTGACATAGGGAAAATTCAAGGACAAGAAAACCTCTTGATGTTTTACATAATCTCTCAGACTTTCTGTTTCTCAAGACTTTAAAGAAAAACCAACTCTCCGAGGAAAGCTAAATTTTAGACAGAAGTACAGTATTTCTATAAAAGATTGACAAGTGCATGTTTTATCTGCGAAGCATTTGAATAAAAAGAAAAAACACACACGGCAGATGCTCCTTTATCTTGAAGATCCACAGCTGTCATCTGGTGCAGTGATGATTGTTAAATGAGTGGAATATTGTTTATCCCATGCAGAAAATTATCGAGTCTTTAGTGGATAGATAAGTCTCATTTCCCCCAACTTTATGGTCGGAAGCAAGAACGTACCTATTTCTTTGGTCCTTACTTGCTAGTCCTTGAGAGCCCCATCCCACCCACCATCTTGGTGGTCTGTCATTCAATCCACTGAAAGTACTGGTTCCTGTTGGAATGGCTAACTCCTGGGGCACCTTTCTTCTCCTTCTAACTTAAATCTCTCCATATCTTTGGTTCTCTTTATAACATGCTTGTACCACTTCTGTTCCATGAATTGTTGTACATGATCTTTCATTTCTCTCCTGCTCCTTGTCTTCATTATTAATCTGCCGTTCTGCTCCCGTGTGTATCCTAACTGCATCCTCAAATGACCCTCAGCCATGTAAACTCTCCGTCTTCCTGTGTTCACTCGTTACCATGAAACAAGTTTTCATTTGTACCTCTAGGGATCCAAACCAAAAACTCTATTTGATTCTGAGCCTGGGCATTTACCCTTGGGAGGTAGCAATATATACCTCAAAGCATAAAGTTCCTAAACAAACTTATTCCCCCCATGGAAATTTCTTTCTTTCTTTCTTTCTTTTTTTTTGTCTTGTTAGTAGATTTTGAGCTTTGAAAGTACACATACAAAAAAACCTTATTTACATGTTGTAGGAGAGCCGCCTCTTTGTTTCCTGACTGCTCATCCCCCAAATAATCACACAGAAACCATACTATTTAAATCACTGCTTGGCCCATTAGGTTTAGCTTCTTATTGGCTAACTCTTACATCTTAACTTAACCCATCTCCATTAATCTGTGCCATCACCACGAGGTTGTGGCCTACCAGCAAAGTTTCAGTACGTCTGTCTCTGGTGGCTGCTCCAAAGCTTCTCCTAAACTCCACCCTTTTTCTCCCAGCATTCAACCTAGCTTTTCCTGCCTAGTTCTGCTCTACCCTTTCGCATGCCCAAAACCGCATCTTTATTAAACAATGGTATTCACAGCATACAAAGGAGCATCCCACATCATTTACATATATGTTAAATATGTCCCTCTGTTCACTATGCATGTACTTGTGTATGTAAGGTACACAAGTGGAGGACAAAGAACAACCCTGTGGATTCACTTATCTGTTTTCACCATTTGTGTTCCATTGACGGAACTCAGGGTGTCAGATAAGAAGCAAGTACCTTAAGTTAACCATTAACCTGCTGAAACATCCACCCCCATGCACCTTTTAATTTAGTTTGTATCTTCTCATTTTGTATAAAAAAGTGAACATTTTTGTGTGACTTGAGCATCTAAGAATGTTAACAGTAGAAAAGAACAGTCAGCAGTAAATCAGGCTAAAATAGGCTGTCAGAACAGAGCAAAGCATGCCCTGTTGCCTTTCTTACTTTTTAGACAAAGAGGCACAGTCTCCAAATAGCCACACCCACAGCAGCCCTTATTGTGAAGAGCTGGAAGCAGTGTGCAGCTGTCCAATCAGGCCCAGTCTGTTAGTCAAATACTTTCTCCGAATATCAACTGGTTCAGAAATATCTTTCCAGTCCCTCGGCCACACATTTTTGGACTCCAGCAAGAGTATGAAGTTCATGAAGTCAATAATTTTTGCCAAAATTAAATTAGTTTTACATTCCATATGCTTTAGGAACAAGCCATAGTGTATTTTTTTTGTATTATTGGAGTTAAATCCAATATATCTACTCTCTCACTAAAATACACGCAGTATGATTTTAGTATAAATCTTAATAAAATTATAGATTGATACCACTAGATCTGCAGTGCTTATATTATTATACTATAATATATTCAGTATTTGTTTATATATTTATTTAGTATGCCATTTAGTATGGAAACTGTAAATCTACATTTTATTTAATTTTTATTCTCATTGTATTAATTCAGTATGTTTTACCCTCAATATTTATTAAATTTAATGAGCAATATTTATTTATGTCTATCTTAATATGTTTACAACCTTGTAATACTCACTACAATTTTCATGATTTGAAAGGGGCTTCCTGTAGCCTCCTTGTATTGTGTTTTGCAGTGTTTAGACCGGACAACTTATTATGTATTTCTACCAAAAAATTATGTTTGAGGCCTTAATAGATGGTTAATGGGATAAAGTACTTGTATTGTTAGCATACAGAACTGAGTTCAGATCATGGAAGACATGTAAAAAGCTGGGTGTTGCTTCAAACGGACCTATAACTACAGCTCTGAAGAAGGCAGAGAAGAGTGGGTTGCTGAGATTCACAAACTGCCAGGCTAGTTCTAGGTTCAGTGAAAGATCTTTTCTCCAAGGCATATGATAAACAGTGATAGAGCAGGACACCCGGGGTCCTCCTCTGGTCTCTGCATATGTGCACGGCTATGTGCACCCTCATTCTCATGAGCATACAACACACACACACGGGGTGAAGGGGGGAGAGAGAGAGAGGACAAAGGAAGTTGTCAATTTTTATAATCTAGCACTCTTATTTTAATTTTCCTTTAATAGAAAACGCTATCCTGAGTGAGGTAACCCAAACCCAGAAAGATGATTATGGTATGTACTCACTCATTAGTGGACCCTAGCTATAAAATAAAGGTCACCAAACACTTAGCTCGCAAGCCCAGAGAAGCTGAATACCTAGGTGAACCCAAGGAAAGCATACACAGAACCTCCTGGAAATTGGAAGCAAACAGGATCAT
>PVIU01023880.1:0-26559 GCA_004026605.1 Ondatra zibethicus | reverse complement strand
GTCTGAATTAGCTCTGGGAATATTTTCTGCTCAGGATGTAAAAGAAATTAAAGAGGTATAACAAATTACAATAGGGCAAAAGGCCTATGTCAAATAGTATTCATGTCTCTTTTTAGCTACTTGTGTGTGTGTGTGTTTATGTAGAAAGTGAGTATGTACTGCCTTTAGGTATACACACTATATAAACAACACATCCCCAAAAAAAAAAAAAAAAGAAAACCGTCAAGTTTGCCAGCAGAATTTGGGATGTCTAATACCCACCAGTTCCTGAGACAGAGTCTCTGTTGAGCCTTCAGATTACACCCTTTGTCTGATTTCCACCCAAGATATCCATCCCCTTTTCATTTATTATTTATTTTTAATTATGTGTATATTTGTGTGTCTGTGTGTGGGCTTATGGGCAGGTAACTGAAGAAGCTAGAAGAAGATATTACCTGGATCCCCAAGAGCTAGAGTTACAGACGTTTGTGAAGCTGCCTGACAAAGGTACTGGGAACTGAACTCAGGTCCTTTGTGAGAGCAGTATAGTGCTCTTAACTGAAGCATCTCTCTAGCTTCCCACACTCTGTTTAAAACAGAGCCTTTTTTGTTTTTCTAGATTTTAGTGTTTTAAACCTTAACACTTACCTTATTGCATTTTGAATTTATTTTCAGAGTTTTTCTGTGTATCACTGGTTGTTATAGAGCTCACTCTGTAGACCAGGCTGGCCTCAAACTCACAGAACTCTGTCAGCCTCTGCCTCCTGAGTGCTGAGATTAAAGATTTATGCCATCACTGCTTGACTCATCTATCATCTATCTATCATCTATCTATCTATCATCTATCTATTCATCATCTATCTCTCATCTATCTATCTATCATTTATATCTATCATCTATCTACCATCTATCATCTATCTATCTAATCTATCATCTACCTATCATCTATCTATCTCTCATCTATCTATCTATCATCTATCTATCGTCTATCTATCATCTATTTATCTATCATATATCTATCTAATCTATCATTTATCTATCATCTACCTATCATCTATCTATCTCTCATCTATCATCTATCTATCATCTATCATCTATCTATCGTCTATCTATTATCTGTCATCTATTTATCTATCATATATCTATCTAATCTATCATTTATCTATCATCTACCTATCTCTCATCTATCATCTATCTATCATCTATCATCTATCTATCGTCTATCTATTATCTGTCATCTATCTATCTATCATCTATCGTCTATCTATCTATTATCTATCATCTATCGTCTATCTATCATCTATCTATCTATCTATCAATTTTTGAGACAGGGGTATGGCTATGTGTATTCTAGCCCCAAATTCCTGTATTTTTATTACTTCCTATGATTATATTGCGCCACCCTGGTAATCTAAGATGAGCTCACCTCAACAATCCTTAATCACGTCTGTGGACTTTCCTGTCGTATTGTGTTCCAGGTTCTAGAAATCAGGACATGGACATCATTGGGACCTTGTTCTGGCTACCACATCGTTTAGCTACTTAACTTATAGACTTAGCCTTCTACTTTGGATGATCACAGTTCTGAACTCAATTTCTCAGCCTCTGTTCCTGTTTCCCTAGTTAGTGCTTAGGGGGTACAATTACTTGCGTGATTCTTATGAGGGTTTGATATGACATCCACTTAAGCTTGTGAAATTCAGAAAAGAACGACTTGTGTTGTTCTTGGTATTTTCTGTGTCTACAACTTTTGCTCCATAAACGTCTGGCCACTGAAAGTTGTGAGTGATTTCACTATGCCATATACGATCACCATAATGGATTACCACAGGGTCAGAGCAATGGGCCAACTAATCACACATTGAAATCGATCACTTTTCAGAAGGCTTCACTTTTTGTCACTTCCCTATTAGAATTTCCTGATGACATTCAAATCACAACAGATGAGAACTGAACACTGCTGTCTCAGGATGTCTACATATGGAATTGTTTCTCTCTCTTTTTTTTTTTTTATTAAGAATGAGTCTCAGAAGTAGCAACCACCACCCCCCATTAGGACGGTTGTCATCAGAACTGGAATTATGTAATGGTGTGTATCTGTAGTTGCAGCTACTTTGTAGGTTCAAACAGGACAATTACTTGAGCTCAGGAGTTCAAAGCCACTCTGGACAACATGGTGAACTCCCACTTAGTTTGTTTTTAAACACACACACCCCAAAACCAAGAAGAGAAGAAAAAGTTGTGTTCACTGTTGTCAGAGACAAAGAGGATTTGGTTCTTTCAAAAATTAAATATGAAGGGGCTGGGGTGAAGCTTAGTCATAGAGCAACTGACTGCTGTCTGTGAAGATGTACACTGGCTTAACATGGACATACCATTTAACCCAGCAATTTCACACACACACACACACGCATACCACATACACACACACACACACACACACACACACACCACATACACACCCTACACATGCACACCACACACGCACACACACACATGCACACCATACACACACGCATACCACACATATACACACACATGCACACCACACATGCACCACACACGCACACCACACACATATGCACACCACACACACATGCACACACACATGTACACACACACCACACACATACATATACCACACACACAAACCACACACACTCACACCACACATGCACACCACACACACACACCAAAGAATTGAAAATAGGAGCTCAGATAGCTGTATATACATGTTCAGTCTGTGTGAATATCCAGAACAGACAACTCCACAGAATAAAGTGTATCAGTGGCTCTCAGGGCCAGCAGGGATGGTAGTGACTGCCAAGGGGAACAAACTCTTCTTTTATGCTGATCAAAATGTCCTGGAATTAGATAGCCGTGATGACTGAACAACACTGCACATGTGCAAAGCATCTCTGAACTTCTCACTTTCAAATAACAAATTTTACATGATGTGAATTTCACTTCAACTGAAAATACAACAATGTAAACCCAACAACCTCCTCACCGACAGCATGAGAAACTCTTGGCGGGAAAACCTTCACAGCACAAAAGTCTATTTGGTCCCTTCCACTGGGCAGGCGTGTGACCGTCTGACCTGTGGCGACCTCTCTTCTGTTCTCTCCTAGCACCATGATGCTCTACCACATCATGGCCTGGGGCCTGGCTGTGCTGCTCTGTGTGGAGGGGGCGGTCATGCTCTACTACCCGTCCGTGTCTAGGTAAGCCCGGTCACCTCGTAAGGTAGTGCTCGGATCCCTGGTCTATTGCATGTCTCTAACACGGAATGAAAAGCTGGATAGATGAATCCCACTGGAAAAGAATGAGGGATGGTAACTCAGTGGTTGAGAATTTTCCAACACGCTTAAGGCGTTGAGATCCACCCCTCTCTGCGAACAGAGATATTTATAAAACCTCAGGGCCTGAGGATGACCACTGTAAATTTAAGCAGAAAACAGAGAGATAGACAGTATCTCTGTGATTTTAGGAATGTGTCTACTGGGGCTCAGCACAGCACAGCCCTCCTGGTCAATCCTACCCTTTGCTTATGTTAATAAAGTTTTACCGGAACACACACTTGTTTGTGTGCGGCCTGCTGCCACCTTTGCTTGACAGACACAGGATTCAGAGCTGCAACAGAGACCACGAAGCTGAAATATACAAACCATCTGCTTCTGTATGGGAGAAGTTTGCTGACCCGTAGCATAGAACGTTTTTGATGACTCTCGGTTTCTTTGTTAGATGTCTGTCTCCACTTTGGTATTGCCTTGTCTATGAATCACTTTTCTGTGGCTATGAATAAATACCATGACTCAAGGTAACTTAAGGAACAGAGAGTTTATTTGGGCTTACACTTCCAGAGAGATGAAAAGTCCATCGTGACAGGGAGGTGTAGCAGCAAGCGGTAGTAGCCATGATTGCATGATCAGGAAGCTGAGAGATCACACCTTTGACCACAAACACAGAACAAAGAGAGTGAACTGAAGGCCTCTTCAAATACCTGAGCCTGTTGGAGACATTCCTCATTTCAACAATTGCAACCTGCCAACTAGAAGTCTTCTCAGGGAACTCTGTGCAGGCATGCTCTATATTCTGCTTTCTGGAAAGCTTATAAAGAACAGACAACAGTGTTACTGCTATCACATTAGAGCACGCTTAACTGGAAAGCCCTCTCTTTTCTCGTGTCCTCCCCTCCAGGACCTGGAAATTCCCAGAAAAAAAATTGAGCTCAACTCCATTGATTCAGAGCTTGCAAAGAGGCCCCGGGTGCTCACATGCCTTTGGTTGAGCTTGGATTTAAAGTCTCGATGCGTGATTATCTCTTAGTCCTATGCTACCCATTTTCTGGAACCCTGGGCGTTCTTTACGTATATCCTCACTCTCATCAGTCATTTTCTTTCTGCCTTTCTGTCAGAATTACTATTCTCTGCTTTCTCATGTCCCTGACTGACCTGGAATTTTTCCAGACCACATTGATCCTTCAAAACTGAAGAAGAACATTATTTCTGTTAGAAGAAGTCATCATAGTGGCTCGTTGGCCTCTTTGTGCCTGAGCTGTCCCATGGCCTTCTTGGCCTTTGTTTCTTAATTCACAGCCATTTTTCTCCTCTTAAATCATATGTGTTTTAGTTGATAGTTCTTACCTATTTTAGATTTAAAAATAATTTATTTATATCAGTGTTTTGCCTGCATATATGTACGTGCATCATGTGTGTGCCTGGTGCTGGAGGAGGTCTGAAGAGGGCACAGGAACTCTGATGATTATGATGTGTGGGTGCTGGGACTGAACCCAGGTCCTCGGCAAGAACAGCAAGTGCCATCAACCTCTGAGCCGTTCCTCGGTTCCAGGTCCTATATTTGCCACATGAGTGCATGACCTTTCACTTCATCAAAAGGTGACCAATGATTTTCATGATTAATTTGTAGAAATCCTCATTAGTTGCCCTAAAAATAACTGCTGAGACTTCATTATTCATGATAATGACAACATTTCATTTTACATCTTTTTTGAAGGCAGGGTCTCTCTATTCTATAGATCTGGCTGCCCTGGAACTTGCTGTGTAGACAAGAATGGCCTCAAACAGAGACGCCACTGCCTCCGTCTTCTGAGTGCTGGGATTAAAGGAGTGCACCACCACACCCAGCTTTTTTCAAAATTTAAACTTCTACCTTCTGAGATTCTGAGTTGCTCAAGGAGAGGGAGTGGATCGTATTCAAGTTCCTGGGCAAGGCCACGTAGCAAGTACTCAAAGTCCAGTACTTAAATGGGTGTCTTTGTCTCCCCTTCCCCTTGGAATGTGTTTTTTTTTTCTTGAAGAGACCCAAAGCAGAGAATCTACTGTAGTATGATGGGCCTGCTTTGTTGGGGTTTCCATACTGTCCAGTTCCCACAGCCATTTAGCCCCAAAGAAAATCACACAGAGGTCTCCAGAAGATTATAAACTGATTGGCCCATTAGCTCAGGCTAAGTATTAGTTCTTATAAGTTATATTAACCCATTATTCTTATCTATGTTAGCCACATGTCTCAGTACCTTTTTCAGTGGGGCAGGTCACATCCTGCTTCTTTGGTGGTCTGGGCAGGACTGTGGAAAGAGCTTCCTTCTTCCCAGAATACTCCTGTTCTTCTGGCCCCACTTTTACTTCCTGTCTGGTTGTCCCACCTATACTGCCCCGCTGAAAAAGGTACTGAGCCATGTGGCTAACATAGATAAGGATAATGGGTTAATATAAGTTATAAGAGGCAATACAAAGCCTGAGCTAATGGGCCAACCAGTTTATAACCTAACATAGACTCTCTGTGTGATTTTCTCTGGGACTAAATGGCTGGGGGACCAGATGGGACATAAATCCCAACACGCAGGCCCTCATATTACAATCTACTGCTCTGGAAGACTTTTTCCATCCTATACTTTCCCAGAAGGCCTTTAAAAGGTTCCCCCAGTGAAATGCTCTATCACTCCTCGCATATATGAGACAGGAACATGACCTCTTATCTCAGTTTCCAGAGAAGTTAGTTGTCTCAGCTAAAGCTTTTCTTTAAAGGAGAATGTTTTGGTATTCCTCTTTTCAGGTGTGAGAGGGGACTGGACCACGCCATCCCCCATTATGTCACCATGTACTTGCCACTACTGCTTGTCCTTGTGGCCAACCCTATCCTGTTTCACAAGACAGTGACTGCAGGTAAATCTTGGGGGAGGGGTTACTCTTATTATATGAATGCTGAGTACATTTGCATGCCTTGGAACAGCTGTTCCTTCTGCAATGACACACAACAACTGACCTTATTTATCATTTTTCAAGACATGAACGGAATAGTTGGACAAAACGATCGTGTTTAATAAGTGAAAATGTGAAAGTGTACTTACCTACACAGGGTTTTTGCTGATATTTGCTCAGCTAAAGATCATCGGTTTTGGTTGACACTTCATTTCGGTGCTGGGCTCCTCCAGAGTCTGCCTTTAGTCTGGAGGGCCTGAAGGTGATTTTGTAAAACTGTAGAGGCCACTTAGGTAGAGGAAGAGGCAGGTAAGAGAAGGGATGAGGTTTGGATTCAGAGTCTGGTCAATCCTAGGCAGTCACTTGACCTATGCATTTTTCCACAAGGACAGGAAACAGGAAGTGGAACACAGGAAACAAGTCTGTTGCAAAGGTAAAAACTGGACTAGAGAAAGATACTGAGTCAGCAGAGGGATAAATCTCTTACAGCTAGGACTAGGGGCCTACATCTCATCCCTTCCACCTCCTCAAGTGACCATGGCTCGGAGCGAGTGTCCATTGGTATCCATGTTTCTGTGCCTCTCTTGGGTAGAATGTGAATTAAGGTATTGGCACATTGGCCTTCACAGAAAGGTCATTTAAGAACCAGCAGTTGTTGGTAGAAACTTCTAAAGAGTATTTAAATTCTCTATCACTAGTGATAAACTGTTGACATGTTTGATACATCTTTACCTATCTGCTTTTAAATATAGTGCATTAAATACTATACTTTTTATGCTATAGTCTCAACTGTTGGTTGAACTGAAAAATATTTATTTATTTACTATATTTATGTGTATGTGCATGCCTACCTGAGTTTATGTGCATCACATGCATATAGAGGCCAAAAGAGGGCATCAGGTTCCCTGATGGATATGAGCTGTCATGTGGTTACTGGGAACCAAACTCCAGTCTTCTGCAAGGACAGAAAGTGCTTTTAATCATTGAGGCATCTCTCCAGCCCTTGCTTGTAGAATTAAAAAAAAAAATTAAAAGTCTATTATTATTCCAGACACAGAAAGACAATTATCACATGTTCTCACACATAAGTGGTTTTTAAATATAAAGCAAAGAAAACCATCCCACAAACCACAATCCCAGAGAACCTAGACAACAATCAGGACAATAAGAGAGACTTACATAGATCTAATCTACATGGGAAGAAGAAAAAGACAAAATCTCCTGAGTAAATTGAGAACATGGAGACCATTGGGGAGGCCTGAAGTGGGGAGGGGAGAGGCATGAAGGGGAGCAGAGAAAAATGTGGAGCTCAATAAAAATCAATAAAAATATATATATAAACAAAACAAAACAAAAGTCTATTATTGGTAGTAATTTATTGTGTTTGGATGAATTATTTTCTTATCTGCATTTAAATATAGGAATTTTATTTGAAAAATTTCACACAAGAAGTGTTTTTTGTCAAAGCAGTGGAAATATCTTGGCCAAACACTATACAGTTGCAGTGGTTATATCAGTGCAGCAGAACCATGGGCCATTAATTCTCTAAATATATATTTTAACTTTCTGTAGGAGAATTGTTAACTTTTTCAATATTCTTTTTTATTACTTTATAAATAATACCAATCAAGATTTCCACTTCCTCCCCTCCTCCAACTTCCCTCCCGCTCCCCCGTCCCCCTCCAGTCCCAAGAGAGGGCAGGGTACCCTGCCCTATGGGAAGTCCAAGGCCCTCCCCCAGACATCCAGGCTTAGGAATGTATGCATCCAAATAGAATAGAATCCCAAAAAGCAAGTACATGCAGTAGAGACAAATCCCACTGCCATTAACATTGGCTTCTCTCTGCCCCAATTGTCAGCCACATTCAGAGGGTCCAGTTTGATGTCATACTCATTCAGTCCCAGTCCAGCTAGATTTGGTGAGCACCAGCCACACTGTCTCAGTGGGTGGACCAACCCCTCATGGTCCTGACTTCCTTGCTCATATTCTCCCTCCTTCTGCTCTTCAACTGGACCTTGGAACCTCAGTCCAGTGCTCCATTGTGGGTCTCTGTCTCTAGGTCCATCTGTCGCTGGATGAAGGTTCTATGGTGATATTCAAGATAGTCATCAGTCTGACTATGGGACAAGGCCAGTTCAGGCACCCTCTCCTACACTGCCCAGGGTCCTAGCTGGGGTCATCCCTGTGGACTCCTGGGAACCCCTCCAGAGCCAAGCCCCTTGCCAACCCCAAAATGGCTCCCTCAATTAAGATATCTCCTTCCCTGCTCCCATATCCATCCTTCCTCCATCTCAACCATCCCACTCCCTCAAGCTGTCCTGAACCCTCCTGTTCTCCCCTCTCTCTCCCCATCTCTACTTCCCCCCACCCCACCCCCACCCCAAATGCACCCAACTTTTGCCTGGCGATCTTGTCTGCTTCCATTTTCCAGGAGGATCTATATATGTTTTTCTTTGAGTTCACCTTATTACTTAGCTTCTCTAGGATGGCAAACTATAGGCTCAATATCCTTTGTTAAAGGCTAGAATCCACTAATGAGTGCGTACATACCATATTCATATTTTTGGGTCTGGGTTATCTCACTCAGGATAGTGTTTTCTACTTCCATCCATTTGCATGCAAAATTCCTCTTCAATTTCTTTCTTCAAGGTCTTAAAGTTCTTGTCAAATAGATCTTTCACTTCCTTGGTTAGTGTTACCCCAAGATACTTTATGCTATTTATGGCTATCGTGAAAGGTGAAGTTTCTCTGATTTCCCTCTCTCTTTCTTTATTGTTTGTGTATAGGAGGGCTACTGAGTTTTTTGAGTTGACCTTGTATCCTGCCACTTCACTGAAGGTATTTATCAGCTGTAGAAGTTCTTTGGTAGAGTTTTTGGGGTCACTTATGTACACTATCATATCATCTGCAAATAATGAAAGTTTGACTTCTTCCTTTCCAATTTGAATCCCCTTGATCTCCTTATGTTGTCTTATTGCTATTGCTAGAACTTCAAGCACTATGTTGAAGAGATATGGAGAGAGTGGACAGCCTTGTCTTGTACCTGATTTTAGTGGAATGGCTTTGACTTTCTATTCATTTAATTCGATGGTAGCTGTTTTATTACTGTATATTGCTTTTATTATATTTAGATATGATCCGTGATCCCTAATCTCTCCAAGACCTTTATCATAAAGGGGTGTTGAATTTTGTCAAATGCTTTTTCATCATCTAATGAAATGATCATATGGTTTTTTCTTTCAGTTTATGTATATGATGGATTACATTGATAGATTTTCATATGTTGAACCAGCCCTGCATCTCTGGGATAAATCCTACTTGATCATAATGGATGATTTTTTTGATGTGTTCTTTCACATCACATTTTTTTGATGTGTTTTTGAATCTATGTTCATGAATGAGATTGGTCTGTAATTCTCTTTCTTGGTTGAGTCTTTGTGTGGTTTTGGTATCAGGGTAACTGTAGCTTCAGAAAAAGAGTTTGGCAATGACTCTTCTGTTTCTATTATGTGAAACACATTAAGGAGTATAGGTATTAGCTCTTCTTGGAAGTTCTGGTAGAATTCTGCATTAAAACCATCTGGTCCTAGGCTTTTTTTGATTGGGGGGTTTTTGATGACAGCTTCTATTTCCTCACGACTTATAGGTCTATTTAAATTGTTCACCTGGTCTTGATTTAATTTTGGTATGTGGTATTTATCTAAAAAACTGTCCATTTCTTGTACATTTTCCAATTTTGTGGCATACAGGCTTTTGTAGTAAGACCTAATGATTCTCTGAATTTCCTCAGTGTCTGTTGTTTGTCCCCCTTTTCATTTCTGATCTTGTTAATATGAGTGTTCTCTCTCTGCCTTTTGATTAGTTTGGATAGGGGTTTGTCAATCTTGTTGATTTTCTCAAGGAACCAGCTCTTTGTTTCATTGATTCTTTGGATTGTTTTCTGTGTCTCTATTTTGTTGATTTCAGCCCTCAGTTTGATTATTTCCAGTCTTCTACTCCTCCTGGGTGAGTCTGCTTCTTTTTTTTCTAGAGCTTTCAGGAGTGCTGCTAAGTCACTAATGTGTGCTTTCTCTGTTTTCTTTATGTGGGCACTAAGTGCTATGAACTTTCCTCTTAGCACTGCTTTCATAGTGTCCCATAGGTTGGGGTTCATTGTGGCTTCATTTTCGTTGAATTCAAGGAAGACTTTAATTTCTTTCTTTATTTCTTCCTTGACCCAGGGGTTGTTCAGTAGTTGACTGTTCAGTTTCCATGAGTTTGTAGGCTTTCTGGTTGTGGTATTGTTGTTAAATTCTAACTTTATTCCGTGGTGATCTCATAAGACATAGGTGGTTACTCCAGTTTTTTTTTGGATCTGTGCATGTTTGCTTTGTTACCGAGTATGTGATCAATTTTTGAGAAAGTTCCATGAGGTGCTAAGAAGAAGGTATATTCTTTCCTGTTTGGGTGGGATATTCTAAAATTGTCTGTGAAGTCCATTTGGTTCATTACATCTGTTAGTTCTCTTATTTCTCTGTTAAGTTTCTGTCTGGTTGACCTGTCCATTGGTGAGAGAGGAGTGTTGAAATCTCCTGTTATTATTGTGTGGGGTTTGATGTGTGATTTGAGTTTTAGTAATGTTTTTTTCACATATGTGGGTGCTTTTACAATATTCTAAAATGGTAAGTGTATATAATTTTAGAATGCACAAAACAAGCCTTTAAAACACAATACTTGAATGAATCACTAATAAAATCACGAGTTCAGTTAACAAATGACCAGTGTTAATTTCCAAGTTGTGACAAAAGTCCTGCATTTGTGTATGATGTTAGCATCAGGAGAAGCTAGAAGGACCTATAGGTTTGCAACAATTCTCTGTGCTCAGTCAGTTAAGTTGAAAAAGAGCTCAGGGGTAGAACACTTTCCTAGCATGCATGAGTCCCTAGGTATCTTTCCCAGTATCACACAAATACAGAGTTATTTCAAAGTGTAAGTTTCTATGTATGTGTGTTTATATATGCGTACATGTACATGTGTATATGTCTCTTTGCCTTGGTATCAATGAGTACTCCAGGTACAACACTGTAATAACTGTCAGTGATGGGTTTGCCTCATGTTCTTATGACTATGTGTAAGAGTTCATATTTGCTTTGATATTCTTCTCTTTTATGAGTTAATATAAGTCATGAGTTTTGTCTGACATTCCTTTACACTCCTACAGTGGCCTCTTTACTGAAAGGAAGAAAAGGTGTTTACACGGAGAATGAGAGGCTCATGGGAGCCGTGATCAAGACCCGGTTTTTCAAAATAATGCTGGTGTTGATCGCATGGTAACCTTTCTTCTAGTATTTTTGTTGTTGGTTGTGATAGTGGGAAGGATCTGCCAACTTGTCATTTTACTTTTCCAAATGTGACTTGCGTGTTCCAAAGGAAATCATCTGGAAGGGAAATCTCTGAGACAATGTAATGCATCTCCTAAAGGAATGAACAAAACACAGGTCAACAAGTCCAGAACTCATGTATTTTTTTAAAAAAAAAGAAAAACCTTTATGAAAATTATGTATCAAACCCTGAGAATAATAAGCTAACTGTTCAAGTTTTTTTAATTTCTTTTTCTAAAGACAGATTCGGCCAGTTTTTCTTCTCCTTTTCTATTTTCTTATTGTTTTGAGACAATGTCTCACCACATACCCCTGGCTGACCCCTGTGGTTTCCCTGCCTCTGTCTTCCAGGTGCTGGGGTTGCAGACATGAACCATCATGCCCAGCTATGGGTTCAGTTTTCAAATATTTAAGCTTTATGCACCTGGCATTTCATCTTGTTGCTGGGCTGACCAAAGTAAAGGGGCAGTGATGCTTTTCATTTTATGTAAATATAAGTATTTTGCTTGTGTGGAAGCAGATGTGCTATGTGTGTGCTTGGTGCCCATGGAGACCAAAAGAGTATGCCCAGATCTCCCTGAAGTTAGCAATTTTTTTTTTTTGGTTTTTAAGACAGGGACAGGGTCTCATAAGCTGTTCCATTTAGCCTGGAACTCACAGAGTTATGCCTGCCTCTGGAACACTGGGATTAAAACACATGCCACTGTGCCCAGCAGGTACAGAATTTGTGAACTACCCTATGGGTGCTGGGAACTGAACCCACATCCTCTATGAGAACAGCAAGTGCTTCTCTGCCCTGGCCTAGTTTTATGAGTGTGCCCATCTGTCTTACTCTTGTCCCCACAATTCCTGTGTCTTTAGAGAAAAGGGCCAGGGCGCGTCTTCAGTGTAAAGACTCAGCTCACTGGAGGGTAGAGAAGAAGAAGCTGGGCAACCATCCCCGTTTGTGCCCCCCCATTGCACAAACGTTTCTGGTTGATGCTTTGAAAACATCTAACAAAGCTTATGTAAAAAGATTGCGATCCAAGCTGTAATGAATCAGTACCATACAGAACACGGAAACTCTCCATGGTATTAATTCCCCCAGCAGGAGGACATTTCTTTAAACGCCTTTCAGGCGAGGCCGACGTGAACTACTGCTTGTCATACATTCACCTTGTTATTTCACATTGCAGGGACCCACCGAGACTGACATTTTAATATTCCATACAAGGACTTATATTGAGTATTTTTCTGCTACTATGATAAAACATCATGTCAGAGGCAATTTATAGAAAGAAAGGTTTATTTGTGGCTTACAGTTCCAAAAGGATAGGCGTTCATCACTCTCATAGCAGCAAGTGTGGCAGCAGGCAGGTTGGGGTAGAAGCTCAGAGTTCACATCCTGATTCACAAAAAGAAGCAAAGAATCTCACTGAGAATACCGTGGGTGTTTGAGACATCAGAACTCACCAAAAGTGATACTCCTTCTCCCACAAAGCCAGACCTCCTAACCCTTCCCAAATAATTCCACCAACTGGGGGTCAAGAGGCCATTCTCGTTTAAACCAGCTCAGGACTGGTGAGGTGGCTCAGCAAGCAGAGATGCTCACGCTCAGATCTGACGATTTGATGTCTGCATCCTACAAAGTGGTGGGAGAGAAGCGACTCAAAGAGAAGTCCTCCAACTGCACCCCAGCCCTGCCACAAGCATGCATGCACCATCTCTCAGGGAACACAGATCCTTATAAAATATTTTGGTCTCCATCGAAAGTTTAGGTTACTTCTCAAAAAGAGAGAAGGAGGAAGGAAGGGAGGGAAGAAGGAAGGAGAAAGGAAGGAAGGAAGAAGGAAGGGAGGGAGGAGGGAGAAAGGAAGGAAGGAAGGAAGGAAGGAAGGAAGGAAGGAAGGAAGGAAGGAAGGAAGGAAGGAAGGAAGGAAGTCTTTAGGTTACCGCTCTTATGGAGGATGATTTCTGGTTTGATACAGGGTTAAACTTTACACCTTGATGTGATGTGCAGTGTTTCCATCAGGAGAACCATTTGAGGTCTGTGTTAGACCAAGAGAAGGATTTGTGTCTCAACTAAAGTCTTGATGCCAACTCAACTCCTTCTTCCTAAAGTGGTCAGATTGCTACCAAAAACCGATACACACAAACCATGGTGAAAGTCACGATGAATTTCACTGAGTGACATTTTCCTTCCGTCAGTTGGTCGTCCAATATCATCAACGAAAGTCTTTTGTTCTACCTTGAAATGCAACCAGATATCCACAGAGACTCTCTGAAACGCATCCAGAATGCAGCCAGGACCACGTGGTTTATAATGGTAGGTCAATATAGACTTATTTTTTCTTCTAGTAAAAAAGGAGATCAATGTAAAAAACATTCAAAGTCCAGCATATAAACATATAATCAGTGTGAGGTTCTTGGGTGACCTCTATCACCCAGTGCACTGCCAAGTTAGAGTCAGTCATCGCTTTATTGAACAGGCTCAGATCTGAGATGGAGCCTGGTGCTCGCATTTACGGGGCGCTGTGTTTGATCTTCAGCACCACAAAGTGAGTGAGTGAATGAATGAATGAATGAATAAAAACGAAGCAATCTCTGATAAGTCACTCGTGCCTAGAGTATGAAGCATTTGACATTAACTCACAGGATCAGACTCTTACTCTTTTCTTTGCCTTTTTAAAAATTTAGATATTTTATTTTGATTGTTTTTAAATTAGATATTTTATTTTGCTTCCTTTTAAATTAGATATTTTATTTTGCTTGTTTTTAAATTAGATATTTTATTTTGCTTCCTTTTAAATTAGATATTTTATTTTGCTTGTTTTTAAATTAGATATTTTATTTTGCTTCCTTTTAAATTAGATATTTTATTTTGTGTGTCTGGGTGTTTCAGAGGAACGCCGTTTCACTGAGCAAACCAGAACGGCACTTATCACTATGGTGACCAAAGGTCGTCCCATTTCCCTTGACCGCCACGTGTCCTTCGCCCTTCTTCCAGGGAATACTGAATCCGGCCCAAGGACTTCTCCTGTCTCTAGCCTTCTATGGCTGGACAGGATGCAACCTGGATGCCCATCCTCCCAAGATGGTGATGCAGTGGGAAGCAATGACTGCATCTGCCGAGGACATGCATCAGTCCCCTGTGGGCTCCCGCATGCCCCACGGAAACCCCAGGAAGGTGGCATGTGCTGGGGGACACACTTCTGATGAGGTGGTGAGCGTCCTGTCTGAAGGTAATGCATTAAGCAGGGAGGTGCATTTCCTCTTCCACATCTTTTCATTTTTATCTATTTATCCACCCCTTTTAGAAAACTCTTACATTTTAGCATATAATTGTTTTACCTGCATGTATGTCTGTGAACCACGTGTGTACCTGGTGCCCATGGAAACCGAAAGGTGGGGTCAGATCCCCCAGAACTGAAGTTCTGGGTGGTTGTGAGCTGCTGTGTGGATGCTGGGAACTGAACACGATTCTTCTAGGAGTACAGCCAGTGCTCTTAACCACTACACCTTTCCTTCATTTTTAAATTTATTTATTTTTAAAACAGAATCTTACTCTGAAACTAAGGCTCGTCCTATCCTCCCACCTCAGCTGTTTGAATGGTATTAGAGGAATAGACCACCGTGCCCAGCTAATTGGTTGCAACAATTTCCTGGCAGTCTAGGGGGAAAGGTTTAAAAACACTCAGTGGCTTAGTTCCCGCACATAAATTGGGTTGCCCACAATCACCTGTAACTCCAGGTCCAGGGGAGCTAATGCCCTCTTGTGGTCTGGGTGGGCATATAAACACATGTACTCAAAGATACATATAAATAAAAAAAAACCTACTCAGGCTCATCAGAACAATCCTGCACATTCTCAGTTGGTCCACAGAGGAAGGGGAGAAACAGCTGATATTAGCTCACTAGAGTGTGACAATAAAAACTCTTTACACATCAATAAATGTCTTCTGTGGGCATAGTATCCCCTGGGTCAGAAAACATCTTTACATTTTGAACATAATCTTTGTGGCGCAAAAACATCCATTTACACACACATGTGCACATACACACACAGACACACACGTACATGCACATCACACACACCACGCACACACATGCACACACACAGACAGACACACGCACACACACCACACACACACATGCACACCACAAGTGCACACATACACGCACACACTCACATACACATGCACACACTCACGCTCACATACACATGCACACACTCATGCACACCACACACATGCACACGTGCACGCACACACCCACGTTCACACACACAGATACACACACACATATGCACACACACACATGCACACATCCAATGACAACACACAGCACAGCCCCAACAAAATGCTTTGCCTTATATCAAACTAGTGGGAGGAATATTTTCAGGAAAGATGCATGGAATTGGCTAGAGTAGTTCTAGCTTCTTTCCCTTTCCTGCTTTTTAAATACATGGAAGGAGGTTCATTCTTGGGACAAGTCTGACTGAGAAAACGTGTAGATAAACCCATGACCTGATCTCCCCGAGGTGCTAATATATAGTTGTATTGGGGAGCCCTAGAGGAAACAGAGAAGCCCTTCTGGCTGAACCTACAAGATGGAGAAACCTTGTGCTTGGGGACTTTTTTTTTGTCTGTTCTGGAATGGAACCCAGGGTCTCATCCATGCTGGGCTATTTCTGCAACCCCAGTCACACCTCAGCCCACAGGCTTCTGATACAGCTCAGTAGTTCATGAAGGACAGGGACGTACAAGTTCAGACCACTGTCAGCATGCCAAGTTACTGATATGACCTGGGGTGGGAGGCAAAAAGTTGCATCTAGAATTAGTTGTGTGCGTTTGAATTCCCATGCTGAAAGCTCAAAACAACTGAGCCATTTTGACACTATAATAAAATCCTACTGTAACAATAAACCCCACTACATCTGGATCCTGCACCCTACCTCTCCTGCCTAGAACAAGATTAACAGGGCCTTCCTTGTTTCTATTTATTCCAACTAGCTGTTGCCCTGGACTGTCGCTCAGAGACCAGAAGCGTTCGAAGTCTTTAAAAATGAATGAAGGTTCAACGGGAAAATAAACAGAGCCATTGTTCTAATTTTTCTATGCATATGAATGTTCTGCACATTTCCTATGAATCACATTATACAGTATTTGCACTCTTCTGTCTGACTTCTTAGCCTAAAATCTTGAAAGTTCATTCAGCAGCAAACATCACTGCACAGTTCTTTTAGTTGAGTAATATTTTATGTTTTTTATTGATTTTTATTGAGCTCTACATTTTTGTCTGCTCCCCTCCCTGCCTCTCCCGTCCCCTTCAACCCTCTCCCAAGGTCGCCATGCTCCCAATTTACTCAGGAGATCTTGTCTTTTTCTACTTCCCATGTAGATTAGAGTCCTCATTGTTGTCTAAGTTCTCTGGGATTGTGGTTTGTAGGCTGGTTTTCTTTGCTTTATGTTTAAAAAGAATATCTTATTTTTAACAACTCCCATTGACTGTAAAGAACTCCAGCAGACCATGCATTAGGGATGGTGTCATGCCTTTGCAGCAGTGACTGTAAACACTGCCCTCATAGTTTATCAGACACATTTAAAACAGTTCAAATTATTCTTACATTGAATTAATAGAGCAATCATTGAAAATACTGATTTGAGAAAAGGATTGGAGGAACAAGAAAGCAAATGAAAGCAAAATAATTTCTGGTGTGGGCAATGGTCTATATTCTGTCAATTATATTTTAAATAAATGCTGATTGGCCAGTAGCCAGGCAGGAAGTATAGGTGGGACCACCAGAAAGGAAGTAGAGGTGGGTCAATGAGAAAAGGAGAATTCTGGGAAGAAGGAAGTCCTAGTATGTAGTTGTGACCCAGCCACAGAGGAAGCAAGATGTGACCACCTCGCCGAATAAGGTACTGAGCCAGGTGGCTAGCATAGACAAGAATTATGGCCTAATATAAGTTATAAGAGTTCATAAGAAACCTGAGCTAATGGGACAAACAGTTTATGATTAATGTAGACCTCTGTGTGATTTCTTTGGGACTTAACAATTGGTGGGACAGAAACTCAGACAACAAATGGTGCCCACATAGACAACTGATCCACATAAAGCCTGAGAAAGCTTGGGAAGTAATTCTAGACATAAAATAATAGAGTTAAGCATGGCTTATTGATAGCAGCACTCTCTTGAGTGGGCTCTGCTTGCTAGAGGCAAGCACCCTCATTTAAGAGAGACTTCCTGACTCAGCTTTAGCTGTAAAACCTTGCAGCTCTTTTAAGAAGTCCTGCCATGAAATACTTAAATGGTGTTGATAAAAACCTAACCGCACACTTTTTGGTTTTCAGCTGTAGCAGGAAAAAACCCACACTGTTTTAAAATGCCAGCTTTCTGGGCCATCCTGCCAGTGCAAACTCAGACTCTTTCAGGCAGGAGGCCCTGCTACAGAGCATTTGACTGTGGTTTGTGAGCAGACTGCTGCAGCTTGCTTAGTGGCAGGGACCTCAAAACACCATAGAGTTGTGGCAATAAACATGGCTATAAACATGGCTACAGCCAGTACCTCCCCCATGAGGCTAGAATCTCAGAAAACTAAAGAATGGGCTGGATCCAGCCATCAAAGCCACAGCTTTAATTCTAGCCATATTGCCTAGCAAATTGAAGACTCATGTGGTCAGAAGAAGAGAGATATACAGTAAAGAGTCAAAGACGAAGAAAACCTCTTAATGTTTTACAGTGTGTTAAAAATATATGCAGGTTTGGGAGAGAAAAGAAAAAGGTTAAAGTTCTTAAAAAAGAAAAAATGAGAGTTGTTGGGTGTGGTGGCACACACCTTTAATCCCAACACTTGGGAGACAGAGGCAGGCAGACCTCTGTGAGTTCAAGGTGTGGTGGTGCACACCTTTAATCCCAGTACTTGGGAAGCAGAGGCAGGCAGATCTCTGTGAGTTCAAGGACAACCTGGTCTACAGAGGGAGTTCAAGGACAGCCAAAGATACACAGAGAACCTGACTCAAAAAAACAAAAATTAAAAATAAAAAGAAAAGAAATATAGGTTAAAATAAAGCCACGTAAAGATGAAAAATAAACAAGAGAGTCTGGATACTGTATGTTATTATGTTCTCTTTGAATTATTTGAATGCTGACGAAGGAGCAACAGCTGCTAAAAGATATTTTTTTTATAAATGCTGATGAACTAATCCAAGATAGGTATTTTGAAAATACCTTGACTTCAAAATTGAAGTCAAAAGATATGTTACTTTGGAGAAGAGGTTTTGCTTTTGTTTCCACAGAAAATGAGAGGCTATGGATTTATTCTGAGTTAAGAAAAATCAGGTTTGATCAAGGGAGACAACCTGAGAAATTTCTGGCAGGAACAGATGGCCCAGATGTCTAAGTTCTACATCCAGAACAGATTCCAGACTGCTGCCTGAGATGATCAAGCCTCACAGGATACTCCAGTCAGGACTTGATCATAATTCTAAATTTTCTTTAGGTCCCCTTAAGATTATCAGTGCCCCCAACAAGCAGGAAGTAGCCTGGAAAACTGTGCCCACATTCCCCAAAAATGGACTCTGGATATTTTCCTTTGTTTAGAATGTTGGTTACAAGTTGTTATGGCTAATGGTCAGGAGAAAAGCTAAACAAAGGATATTAGATTCAGAGTTCTTGTTTAAAAAAAAAAAGAGGGGGAAATGCTGTGGGACAATGGTCTGTATCCTGTCAATTATATTTTAAATAAATGCTGATTGGACAGTAGCCAGGCAGGAAATATAGGCGGGACAACCACTCAGGAAGTAGAGGCGGGTCAATGAGAACAGGAGAATTCTGGGAAGAAGGAAGTCCTTTTTGGCATTCCTGTCCTAGCCACAGAAGAAGCAAGATGTGACTGCCCCGCCGAATAAGGTACTTAGCTACATGGCTAACACAGATAAGAATAATGGGCTAATATGAGTTGTAAGAGTTAATAAGAAGCCTGAGATACTGTGACAATCAGTTTATAACTAATGTAGACCTTTGTGTGATTTCTTTGGGACTTAATGATTGCGGGGACCAGGAGGGACAGAAACCTCAGACAACACATTGGGTGAGGGGTGGGACTGTGAGTGAGGTGGCAGGACTGATGGTGAGGGGCTGGGCAAAAGAGTTGTGCCAAGTGGTGTGCCTGAGGTTGGGGCTGAGAGAAGGGGTGGGTCAGAAGTTTAGTGAAGGGCTAACTTTGGGTTCTGATGGTTAGGGTTGGAACTTTGGATGAGAGTCTGGCCTGAGTGTATCACAGTAGAGTGTTGTGGTGTGTTGCCAGTCTGAGGGTCAGGAGAAAGGCAGCAGGTAAAGCTCATGACTGATTGTGAGTGGTTGGGGCTAAGAGTGAGGGAGCTGTAGAAGGATAGTGATGGGTGGGGCTGTGGCAAATTGGTGGGGCTGAGCAGTGAGTAGACAGGATATGCATAGAAGTGAGGAGGAGGAGGGACTGTGGGGTGTTGAATCAGAACACGGCAGGATGGGATATAAGCCAACCTGAATTGAACTGTGATTGGGGGCAGTAGAGGGGAACTCTGAAGAGGAGCTGAGTGGTTGTGGGGTAGGTTGTCTAATGAGCACAGAAACAGGAGAGGGGCTTCCTTGTGAGATTGTGGGAAGGGGGAAAGCAGGTACATAAAGGGTGTGGCACATTTTGTTACAGGGACAGGGGCAGGTGAGGGGCACATGCACTATATAGACAATATTTGGGGAGGGTGACAGGACAGGTTCACTGAAGGTGTCACATGTCAGGACATGACTGAGGAGGGGAGTTTCTTCCCTAGGGGACATCAGAGCTGAGGTGTCCACACTGACTTTACCATGATCCACACACACACACACCCTAACTAATCAGGATGGTGCAGAGGAGCAGGGTCACCTGCAATCTTGCGAATGCTGTTCTTTTAGAGTGCCATTCACATCCAGGATACTATATGCTTGTTTGTGCCTCTGTTCACCCAGGTTCAGGAAACATGAGAAACATGGGTCATTTTCATGGATTGCAGAGGGGAAGAAAGTATATGGGGCAGAGCTTAGCTTCTGGATTTACAGCAGTCCAGGGGAGGTCATTTGACATAGGACAGGGGCTCTGGAAATGAGAGTCAAACCCTGGACCTGAGACAGATTTCAGGTGTCACTAGCTGCAGTGCTATAATGTCACGAAGACCACAGGTTTGGTACAGGGGTGTCTTTAGCAGACTTGAGAACCAAACAAGACAGGGACAGAGCCAGCAGTAGTTTTGTGTGTATTCTGTCCTGTCCATGAATGGTCTCCCCTGTCGTCCAACTGATCCTCCTGCTAGGCCACCAGGAAGTCATATTCCTCCACTGCATACTTTTCCCAGTCCTGCTCCAGGTCCATTGCTATCAGGCTCCATTGTGATTGTGCAAGTGGTGGTGCAGCATCCAGACCAGGGGATGGGATAACAGGGAGGGTGGCCCCAAAGGGGAACGAAGAAGAGAGACCCAAATGTCCACATGTAGGACTGAAACTTGCTCTCTCTACTATTGGTAGAGATAAATATAGATGTCAAAGATGTTGAAAAAGATGCTGGTGAGCTTGCTGCACTTCTGGTCCCACAGCATGATCATGCCTGTGTGATGGAGACGATCAGGACCTGGGAATTAGGGGAGCCAGTAGGAGGTGGCCATGTGTGTCCTGGATTGCCAGGCTTGCCTATGCACTGCAGCTTCACCAGGTAGAGCATTTGGCATAGATTGTCCAGGAAGGGCAGCACCTCAGTTGCCCTGGCATCCAGAAGTCTGATCTACTCCTCTTATAAATACTACAGCTACAACATGGACTATACATGTTCACTATCCAGATCCATTTAGTGTTATCAGTACTCTATGCTAACATAGTACACATGTAAATCTGGCCACAACCATGGGCCATGGTCACTGGCAAGGGATGTAAACTACAGGATACAGCAATGCCACTTGAGATATATCAGCCAACTTATGAGAATGAATTATGGCAGATACCTGAAGATAGCATTTCTTGAAGGAGTTCACAAGATAAGGTGAAGTGAAAGGACAAAAAAATGCTGGATAGATAGTGTAAAGGAAGACTGTGGAACCTTGATCATGATAATAACACAAGCATCTAGTACTGCCTAGAATTAGAACAACTGGAGAACCACCATAAACTGACTGTCCATGCATTCCTAAGCCTTTCCAGGGCAAAAATGATGATGATAATGATGATTACAAGGAGTCAGACTGTGAGATTATAACTGTTGCTTTGCAAGCCCAGTAGGAACCTATCAGCTCATAGGAAGAGCCCAAAAAACATGGAGCAGCTAAAATGTGGTGGTTTCATTGGAGATTTTAGTATCATGTATATGTGTCCTCTACAACCTTCAATGACTGCACATTTAAAAGGTGATTCTGCTAATGAGGGTATTGCCAAATCCATTGACAATGCCCTTGCAGCTGGCACTATTTGCCAAGTCACATATACCTAATCTTACTAAATACAATCTGTGGAAAAGCTTTGCGAAGACTTTTTGGTGGGTATTTTCTACATTGACAATTAAAACTATGAATGTAGCAATTAACAGCCTCCAAGGTAACTGACAAGTTGTAAATTTTCCAGTGTTACTTTTCTTCAGCTGTGTTCTATTAAGTGTTACAGCTCAGATAGAATGGTTTTCTGGCAATAGGGGGATAAGGAATACCATGAAATAACGGGTCGCTACAGACCTAAAACAAGAGATTTAATGGGAGGGATAAAAATAGTAGGATGACTCTGTCTGCTAGGAAAGGAAACAGGAGAGAACTGAACAAAATGAAGGATTTATATGACGTTTCCTTGGAAGGGCTGTACCTTTTCACTGTGCAGCTTTCCAGTGTACAGATTGGTGCAATTTCTAGTCCAGAGCTTTGGATTTTAATTCAGTAGGGCAGGGGCTAGAATGGAGGCCAAGTATTGCGATTAGGACAGTTAGAGTGTTCTATGTGTGAAACCTGGCAGTTGGGGGTCCTAAGTTTTTGGGTTTTGCCCACTATTGTACCTCAAAATGCCTGGAGGTTTTAAGACATTTCACAGACTAGACAGAGATTGATGTGTGAGCTATTTCCTCAAAGGTGCAGGTACCCAACTTATTTTATGTAATATCTGAAAACACATGTCCCTGCTATTCTGGTCTCTGCCCATACATTTGAATTCTGCCACATATGTTTACTTTTATATGTTGGAGACCAGATTATGATTGTTTATTTCCCCTTTATTTTGCCATCTCCACTACCTCCCATTTACCCTGCTTAGTCTCTGCACTCTGAACAAAATTATACCAGTGATTCTGATTGCCTGAACAAGAGCTTAAAAATCTGACAATCGATGTTTTCAAATATTTATGGGATACTGAAGGAGACCTTCACATTATTCCATCATAGGCCAATATTCCTTTGGAAGACACATAGTAATCACAGCTGGATTAATGCATATCACAATGTCTAATATAATGTATAAAATGTCTGGATTAAGAAGTATGTGATTCAGGTAACTTCAAAGACAGGCAACTATGTGCACAGCAACTTATTAGACAATTGAATTTCATAGGCTACTTTCGGTGAAGTCTCAGAAGAAGTTGACATGCAGAGATTAAACATCTGTTTTTTTTTAAAGTGGAAGTGTGCTGACTAAAGGAAGGACATATGTATGTTATTTCCATTCTGGAGATGTGACATCTGGAATATATGAACTACATCTAAATGCTCATCAATCTGTCATAATGTCATAGTTACAGTGTCACTTCCCTTCAAGCTTTAATGCAGTCATAGAAAGAAGTTTTGTGTTAGAAAAATAATGATAATTATACAGATAATTATTATAGAAAAATAATGATAATTATAATATAATATAAACAAAGAGTTGTATCCTTAGTATAGCTAAATTAGTGTCTAATATGTGGGTCAATGATGTGTGCAGTTTGTTTAGAATTTGGAGATGTATTAGACTATGACAGGCTGTGAAATCCTAACTGCTACCTGGCAACCCCAGTTTGATGCTCTCTGCTAATATCAAAGGCCCAAGATGCAGGGAGCAGCTGAGATTTATTGTTTCTTATGGAGGATTTAGCATCACATATAGGTGTCCTATGCAATTTTTGTGGCAGTATAGGTGGGAGGTTACCTCCAAATCCTTGGCAAATGGCCTTCCCACTGTCACTCTTTCTCAGGTCATGAGTATTTAATGTAACTGAATAGAGTACATGGAAAACCTTTTCAGAGACTTTTTTGGGTGAATGTCCTCTTCACTGAGTAGTAAAATTCTGAACTAATGAATTAGAATCCTCAGAAGTCTCCAGAAAATGGTGAGTTTTCCATTGTAACCTTCCTTCCACTAAGTTTTATTAAGTATTGCAGTTCAGAAGGAAAAGTACTCTGGCAGGAGTGAATGAATACCAGAAAGTCGTAGCTTACAGAAAAGCTCACACAGGAGATATATTGGGACTGATAAAATCAAGGGGGTGACTGAGTCTGATAGAAGAAGACTCAGTGGTGTACTGAACAGAAAAAAAAGGATTTATATAGATTTTCGTTGATTGTGGTAGAAGTTTTGGGGTGCAGATTTCAGCTTAAGGATTAGTGGGATTTCTAGTCCAGAGCTTCACTTTCTTACACCGTAGGGCAGGGGCTAAGATGGAGTCTAGTTTCTTCTTTTGGGACAGTTATTGTTCTTTTGAGTGGAAAATTTCTGTTGAAAATCCTTAGGGGATGGACCTGGCACACAGTGTCCTTTTGTTTTTTTGAGCCGTTTCTTAAACTGGATAGAGTTTGCTGTGTGATTTATTTCTGATATCCACTGAAAACACAACATGTACCTGTTATTTGGGCGTCTTCCCATGGAGTTGTAGTCCTCCTGAAAGTGTTTTACTTTTTTGATTTTTGATTGATATTTACCTTTTCTTTACAATTTCCAATGCCTCTCATTTACCTCTGTTTGATATCCACACTCTTCAAAATTTTATAAGTATGCCAGTGCAAACATGAGTATGATAACTTAAACAAGAGTTTAAAAAGCTGACAATGGATATTCCAGTTTTACATGGGAAACAGCAGGAGAAATACATACTCCAAAAATATATAAAAGAAATCCAAGGATTCCAGGTGTGTGAAAAATATTTGCAAAGGAAGGGAATTACTTGTTATTCAATATTCTTCTTTATTGTTTGTTTAGATGAAATAATATTGCAATAAAAAGGACCTACTTGTAAAAACATAAAAAGCATATTCCTTTGCATTATTTTAATGTTCTCTTTTATTAGTAATTCTTCTTACAACACCCAATGTATATCTATCTACTATCTTTCTATCTATCTGTTTGTGTTTGCATATATGTGTGTGAGTATCCAGTTCTTAGTAAACACATATTACCTTCTTAGTTGCCTGTCCTTGCAGCCTTTCTCCTTCTTTCCTTGCTTCTTCTTTTCTAACTTTGTGCATTCCAAAGCAATTTCCATTATTTACTTTTTATTGTTCCTCATACTTTTGGTCTTTTCTAATTTTTCTTTTGCTAATATACTTCTTTAATTTGTGCTATTCTTACATTGTGTTTCATCTGTTCAATTCTAAGTTTTAATTTTTAAATGTTCTTCATTAATAGAAATAAAGATGGATGTGATTGACAACTACCTATCAAACAATGTTTCTGAAAGCAAACAACAGGCCCAGAATTACTACTTGGTTATGGGATCCCTGTACCTTGATCTGTATATTAGGCATTTGTTTCTTCTTGGGAATGTGTAGGATGAATGTACAGAAGACTATGGGTTTTTTGTTTCTTTTTTATTTATTTTTATTTTTATTACTTTATAAATAATACCAATCAAAATTTCCACTTCCTCCCCACCTCCCACTTCCCTCCCACTCCCGCACATGCCCTCCCCCCACCCCCTCCAGTCCTAAGAGAGGTCAAGGTACCCTGCCCTGTGGGAAGTCCAAGGCCCTCCCCCCTACATCCAGGCTTAGGAAGGTATGCATCCAAATAGAATAGAATCCCAAAAAGCAAGTACATGCAGTAGAGACAAATCCCAGTGCCATTATCATTGGCTTCTCAATCTGCCCCAATTGTCAGACACATTCAGAGGGTCCAGTTTGATATCATACTTGTTCAGTCCCAGTCCAGCTGGAGTTGGTGAGCTCCCATTAACTCAGGCACACTGTCTCAGTGGGTGGACCAACCCCTCGTGGTCCCTTGCTCATATTCTCCCTCCTTCTGCTTTTCAACTGGACCTTGGGAGCTCAGTCCAGTGCTCCAGTGTGGGTCTCTATCTCCATCCATCGCCGGATGAAGGTTCTATGGTGATATTCAAGATAGTCATCAGTCTGACTATGGGACAAGGCTAGTTCAGGCACCCTCTCCTCCACTGCCCAGGGTCCTAGCTGGGTCATCCCTGTGGACTCCTGGGAATGCCACCAGAGCCAAGCATCTTGCCAACCCGAAAACGGCTCCCTCAATTAAGATACCTCCTTCCCTGCTCCCATATCCATCCTTCCTCCATCTCAACCATCCCACTCCCCCAAGCTCTCCCCAATCCTTCCCTTCCCCCTTCTCTCTCCCCTTTCTCATTCCCCCCACCCCACTCCCACACCAATATGCCCAACTGTTGCCTGGCAATCTTATCTGCTTCCACTTTCCAGGAAGATCTATGGATTCTAGCCATAAGCAAAGGACATTGAGCCTATAGTTTGCAGATTCTGGCTATTACAAATAATGCTGCTATGAACATAGTTGAACAAATGCTTTTGTAGTATGATTGGGCATCTTTTGGGTATATTCCCAAGAGTGATATTGCTGGATCCTGAGGTAGGTTGACTCCCAAATTTCTGAGAAACCGCCACACTGATTTCCAAAGTGGTTGTACAAGTTTGCATTCCCACCAGCAATGGATGAGTGTTCCCCTTACTCCACATCCTCTCCAGCATTAATAAGCTATCATTGGTGTTTTTGATTTTAGCCATTCTGACAGGTGTAAGATGGTATCT
>PVIU01023879.1:0-26575 GCA_004026605.1 Ondatra zibethicus | reverse complement strand
CACACACAACCCTATGCCCACACACAACCCTATGCTCACACACAACCCTATGCTCACACACAACCCTATGCTCACACTCAACCCTATGCTCACACACAACCCTATGCTCACACACAACCCTATGCCCACACACAACCCTATGCTCACATAAAAACCTATGCTCACATACAAACCTATGCTCGTATACAACCCTATGTTCACAAACAATCCTATGCCCACACACAACTCTATGCTCACATACAAACCTATGCTCACACACAACCCTATGCTCACACACAAACCTATGCTCACACACAACCCTATGCTCACACACAACCCTATGCTCACACACAACCCTATGCTCACATACAACCCTATGCTCACACACAACCCTATGCTCACACACAACCCTATGCTCACACACAACCCTATGCCCACACACAACCCTATGCCCACACACAACCCTATGCCCACACACAACCCTATGCTCACATAAAAACCTATGCTCACATACAAACCTATGCTCATATACAAAAAAAACAAAATTTTAAAGAAAAATTATTTTAAAAGATCAAGGTCCTAGTGTGTGCTGTAACATAGATGAGACGAGGGCATTGTGTTAAGTGAAGAAAACCAGAGGAGAAAGGAGACACAGTGTATGAGCTCCCTAGAGGACTGAAACTCGGACAGAAAGTAGGATGGTAGTGGGGGGTACTGCTTCAAAACTGCAGTGATTCAGCCAAAATATGAAGAAGCTGTTGAGGGAGCTGAGGGTGGCAGCTCAGTTAATGGCAATTGCATAGCATGCATGAAGCCGGGTTCAATCTCCATCACTGTTTAAGCCAGGTGTGGTAGCACAGGCCTGTAACTGAACACTCTAGAGGTAGAAGCAGGGAGATCAGAAGTTCAAGGCCAACGTGAGCTAGAGAGTAAAACCCTGCCTCCAACAGGAAAGTTGCGAATATAGAGGGTGGTGATGAGCTCAGAACCCTGTGAATATATTCAACGCTACTGAACTACAGAAGTGAAAATAACTGAAGTGGATTCAGGTTTCCACGGAAACCGTCACATTAAAACCTAATTTCAGGAGCTGGCGAAATGACTCAGTAGGTACCTGATGACCGGAGCTTGAGCCCCAGAACCCACAAATTGTCCTCTGACCTTCCCACACTATGGCATGCATGTCTAGATACAGGTTCACACACAACAAACAAGTAAGTGCTCATGTATTTACACACACACAACACAGTGTGTAACTCTAGTTCTAGGGAGATCTGCTGCCTGTGACCTCTGAGAGCATCTGCACTCAGGTGCACATATCCCCCACCACACATATACACAGAAATAAAGACAGAAATAAAGCCTTAGTGAATAAATAAAACCTCATTGCAATCTCAAAAATAATTTAAGGAACCAAGAATGACCCTTTTTAGGATGGGTTTCCCCAACTTTCCTGCTCCACTCAATCAGAGGAGGGTGTTGAACATATAAGCTGCAGTCTCTTTGCAGAAGCAAAGACCCTGAGCTCTTTGAAGACACATTTCCAAAGTCTCTGGACCACTCCAGTGCCCTGCTTTCTTAGAATAAATATAAAAGATTGATAAAGGACCTAGTGTGACGCCTGTAGTAGGAGGGAGAGCAGGGAGGGAGGGATAGATACCCTCAGCTCAAGGGTAAAGGTTTTTCTGCAGCTGCTTGTCTCCTGCCTCACTGCCTCCCAGAAATGATTTCCTGGAGCCTTTCTTCATTCCTCCCCGCAGGTTTAAGTAAGGGAGCCACTGATACCTCAGGGTCTGAGGCCTGAGCCCATCTAGAAGTTTCTCACCGTAGCAGGTCAGTTATTTCTCTGGCTGCAGGTTTCTTAATCCTGGCCTCTTAAGATTAGTTGATGTAATAACCAAATAAGCCAAAGCTTTGCCCCCATCTGTAGAGGAGACTAACATTGTTAGATTGGCTATCCCTAAACCTTTGTGTATATGTCATTAACCAAAACCACGTCACCTAGAATCTAGGGTCCAGTTGCACAAGTGTTGGCCTGGCTTTGAACTTTAACACTTGTCAATACCAGACCTACTCTGTAGTAGGCAGGAGGATGAGATCCAAAGCCAGTGACTATAAGCCTCTGGAAGAAATGGCAGTCTGTCAGTATAATACCTCATTGTTTGGAGACAGAGGGACCCAATGGCAAGGACCCAAGGGAAATGAGGGGGAAGGATTGAAAGATGCTCACAGGGGTCCCACTGATGGGGCCACTCGGTGGGACAGCACAGGGTTGCCCCATAAAAGTGGAGTCAGACTAGAATGTTACAGAAGAGAGCTGGATCACAGGTTCAAAACTGTAGGACTTGGATCCCAAAGAGAGATTCACAATGTGACCGTCACTAAGGAAATCTCACAGGCAGCATCGGATTTTCTAACCCAACCACTGCACCAAATTCCCTGCCAGCTTGTAAAATGCTTCCCAGATTTGCCTTCCTTTATCCAAAGGATGCTGCTTTATTAAACAGCGTAGGAGGCTGGAGAGGGGGTGGAGAGTAGAAAGACAAACTAAGGGTGAATTACATTTTAATTTAATTTAATTTTAGATGTAGTCTTTTTCAGTCTTGCTTCATTCAAGGCTATCCTAAATCTAGTCAGATCCAGAATGTGTGGGCCCTGCTCTTCTGCAAGGTAAGACTTAAACAAACAACAAAAAATAAACAAACAAACAAAACACCAACAGTTTCTTGGAGCTGGTTTGTAGCCTGGACATTAGAATCCTTGCCTTCCTTGCTGGGCAGTGCTGGGCAGTGGTAGCACACATCTTTGATCCCAGCACTTGAGAGGCAGAAGGAGGTGGACCTGGGTGAGTTTGAGGTCAGCCTGGTCTACAGAGCATGTTCCAGAACAGGCTCCAAAGCTCCGGAGAGAAACCCTGTCTCGAAAAACCAAGAGAAGGAGAAGAAGGAGAAGGAGAAGGAGAAGGAGAAGGAGAAGGAGAAGGAGAAGAAGAAGAAGAAGAAGAAGAAGAAGAAGAAGAAGAAGAAGAAGAAGAAGAAGAAGAAGAAGAAGAAGAAGAAGAATCCTTGCCTTCCAAGCATGAAGTCCTAAATTCAATCCCCAGGGCCTAATAAACCAGAAGTGTTGGTGGATGTCTGAAGGAAAAGGATCATAAGTTCAAGGTTGCCCTAACATGGTCAGTTTGAGGCCAACCTGGAATACATGAAACCCAATCTTAAAAAAGGGGTGTGTGTGGGGGGGTGCTGCTGGAGAGATACCTCAACAGTTAAGAACACTGATTGCTCTTCCAGAGGACCTGGGTTCAATTCCCAGCACCCACATGGCAGTTCACACCTGTCTGTAACTCCAATTTCAGGGCTTTTGACACCCTCACACAGACATACATGCAGGCAAAACACCAATGAACATAAAGTACAATATATATATATACATATATATATATATTTTTAAAGGTTTCCAGGGGGTCACAGAAGCACACCCACAATCTCAGCTCCTGGAGCTCCTGGGTGCCTGACATAGGAAGATCTCTAATTTAAGGTCAGCCTAGGTTGTACAGAATGACCTTCTCCTTTATTTTTTTTTTATTCATACTTTTAGGGACAAGGTTTCAGGTAGTCCCAGCTACCCTTGAACTCCTGATCTCACTACCCCAACAATTTGACTTACATATTCTATCAGTGTGTGTGTGTGTGTGCGCACACATGTGTATGCGTATGACTTGATATGTACATTTTACACTCCAACATGTTCCACACACTGGGACAGAAGTATGCACAACATACTTGGAGACTTTGTGTTGCCATGTTGGAGTTCTAGGGAGTTTCAAGAAAGTCCTATTTTGCTGCCCACTTATCTTTCCTGGTAATTCTGGAAGTACTTAGGCCTAGACCCATCTGAGTAGAGAAGTGTGCAAAGTGAAAACATGCTTTTTATACTTTAAAACCTGCTTCTTCCAGATGACTGACAGCTGGATGAATTTCCGTTTCCCAGGTTGAGTTGGGTTCCCAGATAACAGGTTGGTCCTCAGCAGTCCAACAACCCAGTAAATCTCAGCCATCCAAGGAGGCTGGAGGAAAGCCCATTTGAAACAGGATCCCAGCAGCCCCCTGGCCTCTGCTCATGCTCTGTCCAACAGGCAAAGAATTCCTGAGGGTCTGAGGTAGAGGACAGCATGATCTGAGTCAACTTTGAACAGAAAAGAAGAAAAAAAAAAGATTGGTAAGAGGAACAGAAGTATGAAACCGGAGGAAAGGAGGGAAAGCCAGGAGAGGAAACTGAGATAGGAGCCACCTAGGAGCCAAAACCTTGTTATTGGCTCTTGGACTAGAATATTCAGAACAGGGTCTCTAGCAAAGTGAGCCATTGTGCCGAGAGTATTAACAGTCTCACACATGTGTCTACCCAGACAGCTGGCAGAGCAGAAAGGCCCAGAGTACACTCACTCTAGCCTTCCTTCTGTACCCCTGCTCCAGAATGACCCCGTGTCACCCTTGAAGCCCAGGCTCTCCTTGATCCCGTCAGAGTAACAGCTCTCCAAATTATGAAATATCACCTGTCAGGACTATCCCACACAGCATCCTAAATGAACCAGTCCACTAGTATAGAAATTCAGAAAACTCACGTACCCAAGGAGAGTACCTAGATAATTGGCCAGAAAGATGCCCAGAGGCCACTGGCCACCATGTCTTCTGGAAGCCCTCTCCCAGATAGGTGTAAGGATAAAGTGTGTGTGCCTAGGGCCTTTTCCTAACTATGGTTATTCACACTTTGGGAATCCAGCCGGATTGTCAATGACCCCTGGTTCCCGGGGGCCTCCTCCATTTCCTGAGCTGGAATCCCCTACAGAAGTTGAGCTTGAGCGATCCAACTTGGATCCGAGTGCTGGACTGCAGCGAGGATGCAGGGGCGTGTCGCTCACCATCCTGGCTCTAGCAGCCAGAACTGCTTAGACGTGCATGGTACTTGGCCAGAGTTACTGTGTGTAGTGAAAGGAAAACACGACTCTTCACTGGGCCGCTCCTCGCGTCTCTTCACACGCGCAGGTCCTGGCCTGACTTTCGTGGCATCCCCTGTCTTCACTAACCTTACCCCTACTTCATTTGGAAGCCGTGACCAAGCTGCGTCTGGGGCTGCAGCCTCCAAATCATAGCACTTTTGCTACGGCTACACCTAGAGAGCTGTCTCCAAGCACTGCCAGGCCGGTACCTCTGGCTCCGGCTCTCAGTCCCATCTCTCTGTGCCCAGTTGCATAGAATGCCACGCACAACCTGCGCGCACACTCACAAGCACATGTGCACACACGCACGGGTTCCCCCTCCAGCGCCGCCCGCACACGTGCACAAGTCCGGCCGATTTCCTTTTGAACTCTCTTTGCAGGCCTCTGGTTCTCCTCTCCCGTGGCCACTTTCCTCCCGGGTTCCCCTGGTCGGCCTCCTTCCTCTTCCTGCGCCCTGGGAGAGGAGAGGAGGCTGCCGAAGTATGGCCCGCGCATCCTGCAAAGGCTGAATTATGGGACAAGGCTGGGAATGCAGGGCTGGCCTCCGGCCTGCGCCCTGTTTGTTTTCCCTTCGCCCCCTGAATGCTAGATTAAGATGTAAAGATTACCCCGGCCGAATAATGCCGGGAGTCAACACTCAAGCAAACAAAAGTGCTTGCACAACTCGCCAACCCCGCTGGGACCCGGGCCGCGGGCTGGGGGAGAGAACGCGCTCCTCGCTGCTAATTACAAATAAATGATGATGTGCTCACTAAGTAATTGATTTAATGACGTTCCTATGAAACTATTAAACCCGGGTGGAGGTCAGGCTGGAGGCGCCCCAGAGCGCCCATTGTGGGCTGTTTAACTCCACCAGGCTCCTCCGAAAGACATCGGGGCTAATAGGTGAAGTCACAGCTGCTCAGGGCTGACTTTCTCCGTGCGCTGGGCTGGCCGCGGGCACCCTCGCGCCCTCCTCCTGCCGAGCCCTCGTGTCCCACCGCCCGCACCCCGCGCCGACCAGCTTACCCACGCCTCTCCCAGCCCTGCCACCAGCTCCCGAGGGCCTCTCCAGAGGGATCCCGGGTCTCTTTAAGAGCGGCGAAGTTGAGCACAGAACTTGTACGCTCCGCCAGCAGTAGGCTGCCTGCACTGCCGCCCACCCCTCCTTCCTTACCCCACCCCCGCCACTTCTTTCAGGAACTTCAGCCAGTGTGCCATGCAGGGTGCCCGCGCGCTCTTGGCACGGCGCCTGGAACCCAAGTGAGTGCCCAGTGCACTGACGGGGAGGGGGGGGAGGGCGAGGCTGGCGGGTGTGTGTGAGTTGTGCTTGGGTGTGTTTCAGGTCAAAAGGCCACCTTTTTTCGTTCTTTACCCGGCCTTGGGACCTGTTTTATAAAAACGGTATAGAAGTAGAGAGACCAAAGTAGGAAAATGAGTAAAAGTGAAAAAAAAATTGTCACTGGGATAGGAGCTCAGGCCCAGCAGCCTCGGTCCTGAGTTTTGTGCAAGAAACACCTCTACCCCACCCCCACCCCAGCCCTGACCCAATCAGACAGACCCTTGCCCCAGTGTTACCTGCGCGTCCCAAAGGATTGGAGGGCCTAGGCCTGCTTTTTAGGGCGATTAAGTTCTCCCGTTCTCTCCCTTTCCTCAGAACACAGTCCGTCTTAGAGGTGAAAGGGTACAGGCTCCTTCTGGTTTTTACAGCAGGGGCTCTTGGTGGGAAATGTGACCTTCCTTATCCAAAAGGTCAGACAGAGCCCTTGCAGTGGCTGGAGGGAGCACGTCCGAGATGGAAAAACCAAACGCTGCAAATAGATCTCCAGTTAAGGATACTAAGCTCCTCTGACCGACAGCAAGAGTCCAAATCACTCAGGCCCAGAGAGGAAAGAACGAGCATCCTTCCACCTGCCAGGGGCCTTGCCCTGAAAGGGAAGGTCTGAGCCCAGATGGGACTCCACACCCTGAGACAGGGAGGAAGGTGGAGGGTGCTTCAGGCTGCAAAACTCCATCTGCCTGCATGCCCTGGTCTCTCCAGCCAGCTCTTGTCTCTCTTCATGGAGAAGCCATACTCAACCTATTCTTGAAGCATGGATTCATTTATATCACAGTTAGTTGGCCACGGTCTTCTCCCCCCCCCCATTTTTTTTCTTTTCTCCTTTCTAGAAATTTCCAAACGCTGAAATAAATTTCTCTTTGGGTTTGTTTGGGTTTGGGTGTGGGCCCACTTTAAACAGAACTTGGCTTCTGTTTGGGCCTTTGGTCTCAGCCTTCATTCCTCAGAGAACACTGATTTCACAGCTTTACTTGAGACTTCGGTTTCTCCACCTGCAGAACCTTGGTTGTGCTGCTGGGGCCTTTATTTGTTTGTGACCTGTTAAAGGGATGCAGAAGGAGCAGGAAGCCCTACTTAAGAAACCTATTTGCACCAAGCTTTTGTCTTTCTCTATAGGAACCAGAATGGTTACTGGATTTTTTTTCAAGGCTGGTGTTTTAATTTCCCCCACACAGGAAGGATTAAAAAGTGGGGGTATCCAAACCCTGCGAGACCCAAGTGGCTCTTGTGCCCAAAGAGGGCGCCGGGCTCACCCTCCTCCCCTTTCCTAACAGCTGTTTGGATTTTGTCCCCATCTCCCCTCCCTTCACCGCAGACCCTAAACTCTTTTAACCACGGCTGCTGACTGCGTTCCCGACGCCCTCCGCGGAGGATGGTCACTTCTCTTCAGCCTGCAAATGAGAAGTGACATTTCAGCCAACCCATAAGCAGAGCCTGGGGACACAGGCCCATTGACAGAGCGTGGCCCAGGGGCCAGGCGGCTCCACAGCCTCCGAAGCTGCCTTAATTAATACCATCTTAAATAGTTCAGCAGCCACCGAAGACAAAGTTGAAGGAAGACTTTAAGGCTGAGTGCCCCTTGACAAGCCCCTTCCCTGTGTCATTCAATATTTAATGCGCCCGCTTGTAATGCACCTACTGGTGTTCCTTTCTCAGCGAGGACATTATTTTTTCACGGTGCCCATAGCCAGGGAAAGCCCTTTAGGCAAAGAAAATCAAAATGTTTGTTGTTTTGGATGACTCATAACTCTTGTTTAACACAAGCACTTTCAGGCCAGTATAACAGGCGCAGCCTCCAAAGCAAACAGCACAATCCTCGTGACAGAGTTGGACACAAAAAGCACATTGTCTTGTGGACTACCCCTTTCTCTGGTGCTAGATGGGGGCCTGTCTCCCAGTGAACACCACGATGCCATTTCACTTTTGAACTATTGTTTTTGAGTTATGCCATGTGGTCAAAAGGAGGGAGAAGGGGGTTGTTTCCAGGCTCCTAAGACAAACGAGTTTGCCTTTTCAATGAAATCCCCCCGCGATCCTTGAAAACGGAGTTTAAATGTCACCTCCGCCTTTCTAATGGGCACAGGGCTGGAGGCGACCCTTCAAAGCGCCTGGGTGATAAACGACCCTTATTAAATATGGCCCTTACTGCTGGGAAAATACGGCGCTGGGCCCGCGTACCCAAGAGCGCCCCTCGCTGGAGGGCCCCGGAGCCGCAGGAACCTGGATCATCTAGGGACAGAGGCCCCAGGACCTGCTCCCAGTGAGGGACAGGGAGCTAGAGTGGGGGGGGCCTGGTTGTAAAACAACTTCTTATCTGTCTTCCCAACACGGCCCATGAGCCCCATCCCCAGAGCCACGGCCTGAAAGGTTGGTGCATTTCCCCTCTGACTTCTTTTTGTCGGTGGCCCAGTGGCGTCTGCAAGTCTGAGCTGCAAAGTTACTGATTTGCAGGCCGCATGTTAAGGCAGCCCATGTAAGTAATTTCTCTGGGCACCCCAGCAAAGGAGAACAAATCGCTGACAAAGGCGAGCGCTTTCGATTCAGTGGCGTCGTTAAGGCAACCCTGAAGTATCCCTCTTATAATAAGTTCCACTTCAAAGCGTTTCTCATTGAGCGGTGACTGCTTCGCACTTTTATTAAGTCCGGGCTTTTTCACTCCGAGGAATCATCTGTTTGGTTATTTTTCATCGTGTTTATTTTTCACTATTCACACAGTACTTGTATTAAATAAACAAAGAACAATCGCTCTGCAAATAAAAGTGCTTAGGTGGGGATAGAACGAAGAGGTACTGGGGATCAGGCGCCCCTGCCTCTCCCCCCCTACCCTGTGACATCACTACCCCCACCCCCACTGCGCTTTCTCTCCTCTCTCCATTCTTTCTCCTTTCTTTCAAGCCAGGAGGTTCTATAGGGGAATCATCGTTAACAACAAAAAAGCTAATATATATGATATGCACATATATATCATATATTTATAATCTTTGCCCATGTGTTTCTGATGAGGTGAGAATTGATTGAACTAACTGGCCATGAAAGTAAGGGTCACGGCAACTGTATCTTAATAGAGTGTCTCAAATTGCTGTGGACAGCTTGCCAGCGACTCTCCTGGCCCTGCCCATTGCCATAGCAATGCTGACTCTCTCTGTGGATGTACCATAAAAACACTAGTTTGAATTTCAAAGAACATGCCTTTGAACTTCTCCCCGCCTGATTAGGCTCTTAGGTGGTGTGTGAATGTGAGCTCTGAGATGTTCTTGCGTGGGCGTGAGGTCTCTAAGAGGTTTTGTTCACAGGGAGGGGAAGTGTGCTGGCCACCCCAGGGTGCTTTCTCTGAGGTTCTCCACCATCCTTCCAGACCTGGAAGGTTCCTAAGGTCACGGGTGGTGTGTGGGTAAACCACCGGCAGATGGATGGATTCTTAAATCTGCGGGTTGTTTTGTCTGCCTAGTGATGGGTTGGTTTCCTTTTCTCTGATTTAAGGTGACCACTTGGGAAATGCAATCGTCTCTCCTGCCCCTCCTCTGACGTAGTTCCTAACCAAACTGTGACCTAAGCATAGTCGTGGCCAGCCACCCTCTTCAAGTCACAGCACAGATCCAGATGACTCAGGAGAGCACAAGTCTCTAAAAGCTCCCACAAAATGAAATATATCAATTACGAGACTGTAATCTAAATATTCATTGGGCAGACAGTTGGACCCATCTTGCAAGGTTTTCAGGCCCCAGGGCCAGGGCACTTGTATGGCCACCTCCAACTCAAGAGAATATAATTCCCACCCCGTAAGCTCTTTCTAAGCACCTTAGACTTTCCTAGCGTTCGTTTTACTAAAAAACATCTGAATAGGAGAAATATATAAACGAGGAAGAACCATGTGTTTGAAGAGCCTCCTGGCCTGGGAAACAAAGGTGTCCGATTTAGTGTTTGCAAAGGCCACATTTTTTTTTTTTTTTTTTTTTGCAGAGGGAAGATGAAGTCTTTGATGATAGCCAACTTAGTGTCAATAAGTGGCTTTCTTTGAGACATATTCAGATGGGAACGTCTTGCTTGCCAATTGCCATAGAAATCTTAACACGCCATGAAGATTGTCCAAGCGCCAAGCCTTCCGTTCTGGACTAAATTACTTTGAAGTGGCTCAGGACGAGCAGTGGTCAATTTTAACTCTATAGGCTGGACAGAGGGTGCTGGGAGTGGGAGATTGTGCGTTTTAAAGCAGAAAATAAGAAGGGGAAACTTGTTTTATACACTCTATACAAGGCTCTGCTCTCTGTCAGATATCTTTTATCTTTTATATTTCCCATGAATGATTCATGTCTTGGTGGCTTTGTGTCCTCCTCCTTTTCACAAGAAACTTCATTAGAGAGCTGTAAGTTTTCCCATTCGTGTGCTGGTTATTGTCATTGGGCTTAAAACAACTCTTGGCAACCTGTTTCACCTTTCCTACATTTAACAGACCTGACTTTGAAAAGCCACTATAACCTTTTGGAGAAAGGCTTATTGATGTGACTACCAATTGTTTTTTAAATACTTGCCTTTAATCTGTTTTGTAGTAGTGAACACAGAAACAAGTAACCAGCCAGGCTTGCTAGCATGCATTGCCAAACATATCAATTTGAGCCACTGGAATATTTTGTTGCCATGAAAGAATTGCTTAACACCTGCCCTAAAATACTGAGCTTAAGTTACGCCTTCCAAAATAAACTAAAATTGTAACTTGATCTTCTCCTCACTCTAGCCCCATGACCTGCTATGGGCTGATTTGGTATCCACTAGTCAATTTTATTCCATAATTATAAATTGTTCCTGACCAGTTTGCTGTCACCTCCCCTATGTCTGAAAGTTTATCACTGTCCACTTACTTTGTTTTCAAAATTGTCTCTTTTCTTCCTTTTAGAGTGGAGGCTATGCACCAAAGCACACTCCTGATCTTAACAGAAGAAACTGGCACTCAGATCTGTGCACCTGTACTTGTAACCTGCAGGAATTTGTTTTCATAGATTTCTTGGAATTTCTAGATCAGTAGTTTTCAACCTGTGGGTTGTGACCCCTTTGAGGCTAAACAACCCTTTCACAGGGGTTGCCAAGACCAACAGAAAACACAGATATTTACATTTTGACTCATAACAGTAGCAACACTACAGTTATGAAGTAGCAATGAAACTAATTTTGTGGTTGGGGGTCACCACAACAGAACTGTGTTAAAGGGTCACAGCATTAGGAAGGTTGATAACCGCTGCTCTAGATTAAACTGAAGGTTAAGCCAAGCTGTTTCTCTCCCCGCCCTTCAGGAACTGATGAGAGATCAGAGAAGGGCAATCTACTGTTCACTACCACAGGGACGGTTCAGTTTTAAAATGACAGAGATATGCCACAAGGTAAAATGGAGCAACACATAGGAAGAAAACCTTTATTACATATGCCATTCAACCACCACTCTTGCCTTCTTGCTAATGGACGTACACACTTTTAAGGTTTTTATTTTCGATGCATCAGGAACCAATAAATCTGTGGCAGAGTTAACCTATGCATGGCAAAATACATAAAATACACATTCCTTTGTTTCATAATAAATAAACCTGTAGCATGGTAAAGAATAGTGCAAACTACCATGGGAAAAGTTGTATAAATAAAACAACTCATACATCAGGAATATTTTGTCCTAACAAATTTACAGTACATAAGTTATCCCACCCAAGTTCATACCTTATTTTTTTTTTCTATTTGAAAGGACTTTGAAAGTGAATAACAGGGAAAAAAATCAAATAAACTTTTATAATGTAGAATTATTTTATATTCAAGTTGTAGGTCTTTCTCTTTGTCAAGGAGAGTCTGCATGTGTTATATTTACTGTAACAATCTGAAGACAACATTGAAAGGTGTCCACGTAACAGCACCATGCATTGTACTAGTAATATATCTATAAACTATAATCTCATCAACACGAGGCAAAACAACATGCAGGAAGAGTCTTGGGTTTTCACATTACCTTGTCCATTCAAGTAAGCTTAAAAATATATTTTATATTTTCCCACTTTCCTTTTCTTTTTTTCTTAAATAAACCATGGATCATAAATGACAATCTTTCACCAAAATGTATAATATATTTCTTTGGTGTGCTTTGAACTCTTCCAGAAAAAGAAAAGGATCTTTTAAAATAAATTAATTAAAAAACCTGTACAAATAAAAGTATTCACAGACACTTATTAACAATGACAAGACTACATCAACCACTCACAGCACACAAAACAGATTTCTACAAATCCTGGGGAGGGGGATGTCTTCAAGGTCTCTGAGGGTAAATTAGTGCTCTTTAGTATATGTGTGTGATGTTTCTGCTGGGCTACAGTTTGCACAGGAGATGTGTTGTACCAACTGAACACAAACTGACCAAGAGTTATTGTCCTAGGTCCTTGACCCTTTGTATCCTGGCCTGACAGCTCTGGCAAAGGTCACACATTCATCAGTGTTTGGTAGTAACTATAAACCCTTTAAAAAACTTAACATGTATAGGAACTCCTCCTCTTGTAATGGAAATCATATACTTCACATTGTCATGTGTTCATGGCACAGGGCAAAAAAAGCATTAAAAATAACTTTAAAAAAAAAAAAGGGTTGATACAGTAGTATAAAAAGATAGTTGGCATGTTTAGAGAAAAGAAAACAAGCTTTAAAAAACACAGGCAGGATGCGACCGTAACACCTCCTCAGCCTTAACTGTGCATGCTGGCACCCCAAAACACTCACGGTCAAAACATAACTCATGACTTATTACCCAACAGGTTAGGACGCAGCAAGAGGCAGCATCTGAAACTCCCAGTTTAAAAACAAAATGACAACACAGCCCAGCAGAGAGAAAAGAAAGCACTTGGATTACTTCTAGTTTACAAAAGATCACAGTTTCCCAGTTGTCTGCCTCAGCAGCTCCTCTTCTCTATTTCTGCTTGAACAATCACAGTAGCATGATAGAGGGAGATATATCAAGGTGGCCATACTTGGCTTGTTTTTCTGTTTCTTTTTTTTTTTTAAATCACACAAGGAAAGATACTGAAGGAACAATCCTGTATAAAAATATCATGTCACGGTGAGATTGGTAATAAAAGCATAGGAATTAAAATGATAAATATTAGAAATTAAAGTTTTGTTTGTTTGTTTGTACAAAGACTTTTGGATACAGGCACAGTCCAGGATCTGTTGTCAATGCAGCAAGTGTGTGTTCTACAATCAAGAGGCCTTTGCAGAATTAGGTCTCTAGAAGAAGGCTCAAAAGCAGCCCTCACTATGGTGTCAAAGGCATCTGAGAGGCACTCCGGGACATGGAGAGGGCCTGGTTGATGTGTTAAGGTCTGACTTAATGCTTTTTTTCTCTCGTTTAATAGTATACCACACACACACACACACACACACACACACACATACACACACACCTGCACACTGTATTGGCAGTGTATCTCAATTTCTCCACTAATTCTCCTTGCTAGACTCTGCCTCCAGGTCTGTCCTACTGCGATGAACAAGTCCAGCTTGGTTGCTTTATATTTGTTGCTATTATTTCTTCTTTTTTTTCAGTGCTAGAGATTGAACCCAGGGCCTCATGCATACTAGGCAAGCACTCTAGCACTGAATTGCATCTCTAGTCCTGTTTTCTTTTTCATTTGTTTGGGTTTTTTTTTTGTTTTGTTTTTTTTAGGAGAAAGAGAAAAAACCAAATATCTTAATTAAATTAATTAAATGTATAAACACCATAGGGTTTCATACTGAATAAATAGGGCTAATTGGACCTGGTTGCAAGTCTGAGTCACCAGCTTGTCTCAGGCTAGGATTTGGTCCAAGGACTCCCACTTACTATCTCACTTATTAATAATCATTCTAATGTATCGTCCGCACAACTTCAGGATTCCCGTACATTTCCTCGTCTTCAGACTCAGAGGTGGTTCCGTTGCTGGAAGGTGTGTGGAGGTGGCTGGGAGCCCCACTGGCCTGGCAAACGTACCACTCATTGAGGTTGGTCACCTGAGGGGACAGAGTGCTGGATCGACTCCTGGTTGGGTCCAGCACAGGGGACAAAGTGTCACCCACCGGAGTCCCCACTGATGAGTAACCAAGGGCTCCTGGAGAAGGTGGGGGGGACTTGCAGTGAATCTTCATGTGCTTCCTCAGAGAGCTTGGGTGAGTATAGGATTTGTCACAGCCTCGAATCTTACAGTAGTACGGCTTGTCGCTGGTGTGGACATGGGAGTGCTTCTTTCGATCACTGCTGTTGGCAAACTTCCTGTCGCAACCGTCAAATTCACATTTGAAAGGCTTTTCCCCTGTAAGGAAACACAGGAAAGGTTAACAATGCTTTCCAGAGACCTTTCATTTGATGCAATCTTAGAATAGAGCTAGGGGTACATCCCTGTCCCTCTTCCCTCAAGAGCAACTCCCAGCTTTATTCCTAACTGCAGTGTTCCAGGACTGGCCTGGCCTGGAGGCTTTGCTTGGATTTGGGGAGCACCAGAGGGGTCAGAGTGAAATCTGAAGTCCAGGATGTGCCTCCGAAGGCCACCAAGGGCTTCCATGCCACGCCACCACACACACAAACACACACACACACACACTCTCTCTCTCTCTCTCTCTCCCTTAATGTCTGAACACAAGTGGAAGATTCCCTGTTAAGATAAACACCAATGAAACCATATTTCCAAAATGGTTATAAACGAGAATCATAGAAAAAGAAAAACACACACAAACATATATACTAATTTACAGTAGCTTGGGGGCATAGAGAGATGATAATGGCATATTATTGAGACTCTCCCCTAGATTCGCTGGTGGGAAATGAAAGGAGAAAAACTAAACACACTTCTCTTCGGAAATAATGACATCTGTGAAACACACAATCTTATCCTGAGATTTTACAAAGTTGGTTGGGCAGAGGTCAGGCCATTGGTGTGTGAGGGTCAGACACTAGTGAACACTACAGTTTTAGCAGAATCTGCCTCTACCTTGTATCCTAAAGACACTTATCCTGACAGTTTTCTTCATTCCTTAGTAATCAAACCATTTTTTAAAAAAACCGAGGTCCTTTGACTTATCACCTCTTTGAATTTATCCATCAGCCCCAAGAACACAACTCCTTAAACATAAGGCCACATGTCCAGGAAGTAACAGTTTAGTAATCTGTAACTAGGGAAATTTAGTCAAACCACTTTGGTGTTTATGAAAAAGAGAAGATGACAACAGGTCAGATAATAATTGAGTTTCCCTCTGACCTCAGTATCTATGAGCTTACTGTATTCAGGCCCAAACTGAATAAGTCATCCCATAATACCGATTTTTAATACTATTTTTTTCCATTGAGAGGATTAAAAAACAAAAAAACAAAACAAAAAAACCAAAACCCAGCAGCTGCTCTGACATAGAACTTAGGAAAATGTTCTTTGTTTTGGATAATATATTTCAAAAGGCATACAGTAGATAAACCTCGTGGGTAATTATCTTATTTTCTCCATACCAATATTTCAATGAGGTATTTTTTCTTTCATATTCCACCAATGGTAACTGCTCCAATGCCAGAGCATAATACAGCTGAAAGTATTTAGGTGCCTAAAATATAACTTTCCAGAATACTGTTTAAAAATGAAATTAGTTATTCTTGAAATGTACCTCCGACATTAACCCACCAGTTGAAGGGATACACAGCTCGCAATGATAATCACAACCTTTAAAATTCTCTGCAGATTAATTAATCCCTTCCTATCAGAACATGGATTTGTCAGGATTTCTGTCTTACACTGTAAGTTCAAAGTAAGCCTCATTTAACAGAGCATCCTTTAAATATATACTATGTGTTATATATTTATATACATGTACTGTATATATACACATATAATCAGCCCTTCAACATGAAGGCTTAAGTGGTTTTATGCATTCTAAGCAAATACACTACTTTTCAAAATTCTCATTTTTCTGAGCAGCCTACATATCTGGGTTGGGAAAAACAAGTGTTGAATATTGCTGGTCCCTCCATTCCACTGGAGAAAAAGCAGCAGGACTCGGTGAAGGAGATGGTGGTGGAAAGCAAGGAAGAGGCTAGGGAATAAAGGACAGTGGCAGGAGAGAGGAAGAAAAAGAAGTTAGATACAATTTAACAGCCAATGTTGTTTAGGGGCCTAGGAGTGCCTAACCAGAAGGGCTGGGTGACCCCAGTGTTTCCGTTGCAGACGCTGACAGAGGGGTCATGTCAAAATTGAACTATGCAGAGTTTTGGAGACTTGGTGCTTGTAGCAAAGAGCCATGTGGATATTGCCTAGATCTTGCCAACTCCCTCTAGACACGGGCCAGACACAGGTTATAAATGCAGCTGTAGGGCACGTGGGTCAGGAAACAGGCCTTCAGGAGTGGCCTGGGGATTAGTCCTTTGATCCATCTGTTCTGGGATCCCAGATAACCCCACAAGGGAAGGCAGTGTGGCAGGGAGGAAGGGAAGTAGGGATGGTCTATCTCTCGATACAATGCCCATTGGCTCAGAAAGCCCGGGGACAGCCAAACAGGAGCACGCTGGCTAAGAAATGAATCTGGAGGTGTCAGTTTCCACCCCTCTCGAGGGGCGCCCCACCAGCTCCACCTGCAAGGGTCCATGCAGCCTCTGGGAGTGGGAACAAGCAATGTAATCATCCCTACTACGTGGAACCAGCAAGAAAATCCCACCACTTGCTGCCACGGATAGGGTCAGAGGGCAGCCTATCCTGTGGGAACCCAAAAGCCATGATGGGAGTCGTCAGTAAGTTTCTCCTTGGTCAGCTGCCAGCAGCCTCCAGGGTAAGGTCCACTTGCCTCTCGAGGCCTGGGAAAGTGGAGAGGGCCCAAAACCTCCTGCACAGCATTTTGAAGTTCCCTTTAGTCCTGGCTGCGTGGGGGAAGTGTTTTGCATTCTGCGGCCTTAGCTGGCCTGGTTGCTTTTTTATGAGAGTCTCGTGGGAAGTTTCCGTTTGGAAAAGTCATTAAGGAGAATTGATCCCAGTTACAGAAAGGGAAGGAAAAAAAAAAAGCCTCGAGGGAAAACGTACTTCTAGATGGTCCTATCCTCCTAGGGGTCCTGTGAGTCACAGGGAAGCCTGCAAGGTGTAGGGCCACAAAAGCAAGGCCTGGGGCTGCGAACCAGGATGCTCTCATAAAGACCTCAAGGCCTCAGGCCGGTAGGTTCTACATAAGGGCCCATGTTTGGGGCTTCCTCTTCGTTCCAGATGCGCAGATAAATCAGTCAAATGATTATTGAATGTAAACTCGGGTTACCTAAGTGTCCTCGGAGGAGTAATATTGTCTCTCATATAAATCTCGACTACACCCGCGCTCCACAGCGCTTTGCTTGGCGCGACTGTGCATTCTACAGGGCCACAGGACCCGTCCCTCTACTGTCCCACGCCCCAGCCTTCCACACCAGAGCCACGACGTGGGTTACAATGGGAGGAGGATCCTCACGGTGTTGAGAATTTTCCCCAAGTTCCACAGAGGGGTAGGCCTTACCGACCCAGGAACCCACCCTCACTGGTCCTAGAACCTTCTTTAAAAGGTACAAAAGCCAACTTCTCCAGTGCCCCAACACACTCTAGGTAGGGCCGGCGGCGGAACGTGTGTGAGGGTATGTAAATGAAGTGTTGAGTGAGGATGTGCGTTTGAGGGAGGTCGTGGTGTCACAGGAGTGTGTGCACGAGGTCAGAATTGTGTGAACCTGGTGCGAGATGCGCTCCCGTGAAGAGCGTGTGAATGGCTGGATGCCTCCTAAGGTACCAGGGTGCTGTACTCTCTCCCTCAGGCCTTCCTCAACCGGACCCGGTGGCACCGGGACCCCTGATTCCCGGGTGAGACCGCACTGATCAGCCCCCAAACCGCAGCAAATCCCACGCGCCCCTCCCACACCGTATCTCGGCAACGCAGCGGTCGCTCGAGACCTGCGTCCGGTGAGGAAGGAAGGTGCCACCGGGCGACGACCCCAGTCAGAGGTCTCTTCCCCATGGGCCTCCGGGCCTCCCGGGGCTGGGCGCGTGGGGGCTGCCGACCGTCCTGGGCCTTCCTGCTGCTGCTGCTGCTCCCGGGCGGCGGCGGATGCGGTGGCGGCTGGAGCGCTTTGCCGGTCCCGGCGGAGGGGCTGCGGGCGCGCTGGAGACTCCGCCAAGAGAGAGGCCAGCGCGGAGCCTGTGTGTGCTATCGAATTACTTATTCATAGAAAAAAAGGGGGGAGGGGGAGAGAAAAAAAAAAGAAGTCACATGTCCGGGTTATACGTATGTGGAGAAGCAGCAGAAGGAGGAAAAAAAAATGAAAGCGAGCAGAAGGCGAAGCAGCGGCGAGGAGGCGGCGCAGGCGGTGGCGGCGGCGGCGCGGCCGGGGACAAACACCCACCTGTATGAGTGCGCTTGTGGATCTTGAGGTTCTCGGAGCGCGCGAAGACCTTGCCGCAGCCCGGGAACGGGCAGGGGAAGGGCTTCTCGCCGGTGTGCACGCGGATGTGGTTGATGAGCTTGTACTTGGCCTTGAAGGGCTTGCCCTCGCGCGGACAGTCCTCCCAGAAGCAGACGTGGCTGCTCTGCTCCGGGCCGCCCACGTGCTCCACAGTGACGTGGTTCACCAGCTCGTGCATGGTGCCGAAAGTTTTGGAGCAGGGCTTGGCGCCGCTGACCGCGGGCGGCGGCCCGGCCAGCTCCTCCGGGTCCAGCCACTTGCAGATGAGCTCCCGCTTGATTGGCTGCCGCATGTAGCGCAGGAAGGCCCCGGCCGCCCCCGGGAGGTGGGGGTGGTGCGGGTGCGGCGCGGGAGCTGGCGGTGGCGCCGGGGGCGGCGCGTGGTGCTGCAGGTGGGGCCCGGGCCCCGCGGCCGCCGCGGCTGCCGCGGCCGCAGCCAGGTTCAGGTTTAAGTTCACGGCTCCGTAGCCGTGCAAGGCAGCGGCCGCGGCGGCCGCCACCGCCCCGTAGTGCGCGTCCCCTGAGCGCGGAGCGAAGGGTGGCTCCGCGCGGCCGTACAGCTCGGCCGCAGCCGCAGCAGCGGCCGCCAGCCCCAGGCGCATCTGGCCGTTGAGCGGGTGGCCGCCAGGAGCCCCCGGAGAGTCGTGCAGCGCGGGAAAGAGCGCGGGGCCGCCACCGTCCCGGCCCGCGTAGGTGCCGCTGGCCGAGATGAACATCCCGGCTGGGTGGGGAGGCGGGGTCGGATGCTGGGGGGAGCTGCTGCCGGACCGCTGCTCCCCTCCGAGCGGGGCCCCGTGCATGGCCGCCGCGGGGGCCGTGGCGGAAAGGTCCCTCCGGAGGACGAAGTCCCTGCTGTGGCCTTTGCCGCTGCTGCCGCCGCCGCCACTGTTGGTGGCGGCGTAGCCCGAGAGGGCAGAAGGAGGAGGCGGGGGAGGGGGAGAGGGGGATTGGGAGGGAGGAAGAGGAGGGGCTGGAGGCGGGGGCGCCGAGGCCTGCGCGCCACCGCTGCCCCCGCCGTCGGGGTGGGTTCGGGCGCCCGGGTGCGCCCCTGAGGCCGCGGAACTGGCGGCGGGCGCGGGAGCCTGGGGCTGTCCCTGGAGCTCCTGAGCGGGAGGGCTGGGGCCGTGCCCAGCGGCCTGTGCCATGTGCTCGGGTCCGAGCGCAGTGCTGGCCGCGCCGGGGTCAGTGTCTGGGTCCCGCGGGTGGAGATGCGCGGCGACGGCGCGGAGTTGGGAGTGGGCGGGCGGGCCGGCCAGCACCGGGAATCCTGTCATATTCTGAAGCTGTTGGGCCTGAGCCGTTGCCAAATCCACTAATCTCAGCGCTGGCGGGTTCCTCTTGCTCAAAGGGGGCTCCATCATAACTATACAATCAGGCCCATAGACCCTCGCTGGGGGCACTTTTTCCCCCTCTGCCCGCCTTCAAAAACATGTATATATTAGGCGCTCTTTAACTTCTTGTGTCCTGGCCTCCTAACTGCTTATTCTTGTCCCCTTTCTATCCTCCAGCGATTGGCAGAGTGAACACCACATTTGAGCTGCACAGTGGGACCGAGTTTTTGGAAATGGCACGGGTGGGATTGGAGGGAGCGGTGTGATTGGCAGCTGTCTCGGCTGCGCGATTGGCTCCGGTTCAGGCTCTGGGCCCAGCGGGGAACCGCCCCCGTGCTCGAGACCGCCTGCGCTTTCGCTTCGCGCCCCCTCCTCTCCAGTAGCTCTGCATGCGGGTTTCCCCCCGGGTGCCCAAGTTCCACTTGCAGAAAGTTTGCGCTTGGCCCGCGTACTCGGTCCCCTGAGAACGTTCGGTCGACGCGCCTGGCGTAGAGCGTCTGTTAGCTCCGGGCCAGAGTGCATCCAATTGCTAGGGGTCCAGGGACCTCCCGACCAGGGGTAAAGCGACGGGTGTGGGGGTGGGGAAGGATCTGAGGATGGTAGTTTCCACCTCCTCTCTTGGATTATTCCCGGCTGATCTCTGGACCGAGTGACCATCCTGCCATGGTATCTGTAGCGATGCCAGAAACTTCTTATATGGACCTCGTCTTACCCTGGGCCCACGTGGGGTATAGACTGGAGGCGGAATAAGGACGATTAGTAAACGTAATTGGTTGCAAAACAATTGATGTAACTTGGGAAAATACCAAAGTAAAAATAATATATAATAAATCGTTTCCCAAAGGTACAGTATTGCTTAGACTATTTTAGCTCATGGGTTCCATTCAACATGGTTCAAAGGAACGGACTCAGGATGTAATCTCACTGCTCATGAGTTCTAGATCTGCTACTTCCGATTGTATCTCCCTGAGGGGCGGGGAGATGGGAATATGGAGTGGGGGAGGCGAATGCCTCCCAGAGATACAGTGGCAGAGAAGGCCAAATAATGTTCTTCTAAGCCATTAAATAAGAGACATCTTTTAAGCAGAATGTCTCCTTCCTGCCCAGAATGCACTCCTTATATGTGACTCAGTTTCTCCGGAAGGACCACAAGTTGGAATAGACCAAATAAAATATTTAAAAATCAGTAAGTATCTTGCCTATTTATTTATTAATAGAATAAGCTGCCTCCTTGTTAAATTGAAATTGCCATACTTGAAAATCAAAAAACCTAGGATCCCACGCCCTGGGTTTTAGCAAATGCTATCCCTTTGGATCTGTTTGCCACCAAACCTTTTTGAAAAATATAAGTAGGTCTCTGCATCATTGTGGGGGGGGGGCGGAGGAGAAATGTGAGACACCTCCCTTTAGGGCGTTTCAATCGCCCAAAGTGTCATTTGTTTTTTATTTGAATAAAGTATTCTTAATTTTGTGATGTCCTAAAATGCTCACACTAGAGTGAAACTATTTTGATCCTTTCAATAAAATCATCTATAAAGTAGTAATAAGGAGTTGAATATGATGCCCCCCCCACATCCCGAGGTGGAGAGTGGGATGGGTGGGAGGTAGGGGGCAGGAACACAAGCAACCATGTTCAAGCTTAATTCATTTGCAGTTGGAGTAAAGATCAACCCCCCCAAAAGCTGTCACCAGATCATGGCCCTCAAAAGAAGTAAGTATTATTTCCAGAGTTGATTTGCTAGCGCCATTGACATCGGTGTGAACCATGCTGCAGGAGCCTCTCTATGAACCTTGGGAATGTCATTTCTCTTATAAAGCTGACAACCAAACAAAGACAATCATGCCATCACATTCTAAATGCCTTCTTCTTTGAGCTTAAATGAAGTTTAAATCTGGGGAAAATGCAAAGAGCATGGGCAGAAACACACACACACAGACACACACACAGTGACAATAATCAAATCCACATCTGTATTTGAGGAGGAGACTTCTATGATGAGTTGTTTCAGAGACTTAAATATCCTGAGCCAACCATGGAAAGGCTGGTGAAGAACGGTGCCATCTGTATAGATGGTGTATAAAGGAAATGTCACATTGGGAATTATTACCACTGCCTTCATTTCCTTGAAGGAGATTTCAAATTATTTTCCTTTTATTTCAACCTCTTGGCAATGAATGTCCATACCGGCAGTAATGACAGCTCAGAGCGCGCTACTGTAGGTTATCAGCAAGAAAACAAACAAAACCCAAAAAAGTGAATAAAGAAAATAAGCACAACCTAGTTTATGATATGGACCTTTGAGCAATTTTATTGTGCAATAAAATAGGTGCCTCCACCCCCTTCAAAATGGCTTTTCGTCAAGATTATAACTGCTTTGTTTTTATTGAATTGCTGAAATTTAATGGTTTAATGGATGGAGGCATGAAGGAAAGGCTGTAAAAATGTGGATAATGCTACAGCAGAGCCGTGTGGAATCTGGAACCCGCCTCCTTGTACAACTCTTGTTAAACACAGCATGATATGTATCTGTCATCGATTTAATACGTCTTAATTCAAATATAGCTCCCTGATCAATTTTTTTTATGGGAGACCTAGAAAGAAAGAAAGAAAGAAAGAAAGAAAGAAAGAAAGAAAGAAAAAGAAAGAAAGAAAGAAAAAGAAAAGAAAAGAAAACACTTTCTTTGGAAATAACAGAAGTCTGGGTGGTGACTGGGAAGGGAATATTTATTTAAAGTGAGTTTAATGAATATTCAAATTTATGACCAAACCCAGACCCTAAAAAGATAATTGACTCAGGTAAATCGATTTGAGATGCTAATTCTTGAAAGAAAGGGCTGGGGAGCAAAATTTCAATCAACACCAATAAGGCGCCAATAAACCGCCTGCCAATTAAACCTGAGAATAGGCCCAGCTACTTGGTCGTCAGGAACGCTCGCTGTGGATTTCCGGGATTGCCTTGCTTTATAAAAGGGCTTTTTATTTTGTAGACGCGCTTTTTGTTATTGTGATGACCTGCCTGACCCCAGGTGCGCTGTTTCTTTTTCAAGCTGTTTGGGAGCCAACCCCAAACCCCCTTAAATCCCTACTTTCTAAGGACGCAATAACTGTGTCACACTTCCTAAATAAACAACAATTTTCAGAGTATTGAAGAGAATAATGTACTGGTTTCCAAAGCAGGGAGTAATAGATGTATTCGTGATAATTCCTTCCCTGTCTGTGGACTGTTATTCTATTCTGATGGTGGAACCGGTCTTCGGGGCCACTTTCCAAAACTCAAGCCCTGGTCTGCACTTTCCGCTGCAGAGGTCCTTGTATGAAGGCAGAGATACAGCAAGCCTTGGAAATACCGATGCTGGAGGCAACCGGGGCTCTGGCGGCCGTAAATTTACAGACCTCACGTTTGCTCCAGTAACCCCAACCTCTTTCTAGCCCCCCAAACAAAGGCGCGGGAGGTAGAAGGCGCAGACAACTCCCAGCAGGCCGGAACTCGACGGCCACGCTGCAGCTTAGCTGCCTAAAGACCACAGAACTTGGCGCCTGGGGATGTTGCGGCAGGCTTCCCGCTGTCGGGAGGGAGGGCTGCATCTCCCAGCTCCAGGTGCCTTCCGTGCCTCACTTAACACAGTCAAGTTTCCTACGATGGGTGTGGGCAATTAATAAACTCTAAGGGAAGTGAATTGGACATTTCCTGGCTTTTGAGCTTTTGTTTGATTGTTTCTCCAGGCGGGCGGGCACTTGGGGGACGGTGGGGTGGACAAGAAAGGAACTGGGGAGACCCACCGAGATGTCTTTTTATTGCCCCTGCAATTGCTTTACGACTCGCCAGTCCCGCGTGGTTTCAGAGTGGCGGCCTCCTTGCGGAAGGGCTGAGTGCGGAGCCGATTTGCAGTCTAGGGCCTTTTGGGTTGAGCCAGAGGCGGGTTCAAGGGCGAACGGGCACACAGAACTCATGCAGAAGAACGGGTGAAGCCGGGCGGGAATGCCAAGGGGTGCTTAACCCACGCAGGTTGGGAATTGCTAGCAGGCGTGAAGATAGTGATTGTAGTCCACCCAGAAAGTTTTCTACAAGCAGGAGCCAGAAAGGCAAACGGACCAGTAAACCTTCATGTTAGCGGAGCTCTATCAGGGCAGGAAGGGACGGCGACTAGTGAAGGGCTTTTCCCAAGTCAGGTTCACTAGGCTTCCAAGGAGCAAGGTCTAAAGTCGACTCTCTTGACCACGCCCGCCCCGACTTCTCCGGATAGGGACCAGATTCTCTACTCTCGCGTCCTCACCGCTGGAGATTAGTCTGGCAAGGGGGCTACGACTTGTCTCAGAAACCTTGGTGCTCAAGACCATCCGGTGGCAATTCGCGGCCCTCTAAGCATGTCTTTGAGAATCGCCTCTTTCCCGCCTTTCTAAACTCATACGGAATCCTCAGGCTCCACGGACACGTGTGGTGCGAGGGGTAGCCAAAAACGTTCTTTATTCTAAGGTTCATGATCCCTGTCACACGTTAGAGGGCAAGATGGAGATGCGAAGACAAAAGTCACGACTGTGTTCACGCTGGATTGGGTGGGGGTGGAGGGGTGTGTCTTGTCTGAATCCTTCGGGATAGTGAAGAACTGGCCCCATCCTGTATCCACTTGACCTTTGCATTGAGAAACTGTTGGGGGAAAAAAATGATCAGCTTACTTTTACAGTGCTAGAGACAAGTTGTGTGAAATCTTCCTGTGGTCAAATATTCCCATTTGGTTCAAAATTATTTTTTACAGTCAGTGACAGAGGTTGTTTGAGAAAGGCCTTTGACCATTATTTGAACACTAGGATTGGGAATTTCTTGAGAAAGACATTGCTTGTGTCCTAAAATATACTCAGAAGGTCCAAGTAAGAACCACAAAATGCTTTTACATGGTCAAGGTTCACATAAAAACCTAATTTTTATTTTTTAGGCCTGGAATGGACTTTTCTCCGTCTCTTACCCTTGACTATCTTCAAAGTCAGATAAAGAAGCAGGGAGAAGCTTCAATGCATTTATTTATTTCAGAATTTGGGCATTGTTCCCCCACTAGACACCCCTTCCAGTATCTACACTTCAATATTTGAAGAAGCTGTTGAGATAAATCAAATAGTGACACGTTGATGGTTTTACTTGTGTAAGCAATATGGTTGACATATGGCATTGTTATTTATGAATGACAGCATAAATTGTATTACAAAGTCTACTGCAATAATACTGCACTTTATTGGAAAGCTGCTGGCTTGTCGGTATTCAACCTCGGGGTTTGCCTGGGAGCCCAAAGGATAACAATCTTTGAAATAATTGAATATGCTCCTGTAAGCTACGGCCTCCTGGGTTTTTTTCCTTGTTTTTTTTTTTCTTGTTTTGTTTTGTTTTGGGTTTTTTGGTCTGTTTGTTTTTGTTTTGTTTTATAGCATTAAAACACTTCTATCAAAAGAGGAGATGAGGCAAGGACAATTAATTCCCTCCTTATTCCAAAACCACAATTACTGTCACCCAGTTGAGGGGGGAGCTCTGTGGCTGATGGCCTTTTCACCCCAATTCTGAGAAGTACAAAAGTATTTATATTCTTGTCACTAAACTGCTGATGGGCACATATATGATATTGAGATTTTTTAAAAAAATTATCTGAACTACAGTTTAACTATAAATATGAAAAGAAAATGAAGCCACAGGAGAGCTTTGTCTTCAACTCTTCACTCTCACCGTTCTTAATGTCACAGCTTCCTCTTCTTTTACATTACAGCATTCTAACGCCTGACCAGAAACTTTTGTTCTAGAAGGGTTTTACAGAAGAGGGTTTCCCAGAGCACACATGTGGTCTTTCATGGGTCAGGGGTCACCCAACTCAGGAGTGGCTGAGAAAGCAGAATCCAAAATGACCGTCAACTTAATATCTTGTTGATTATCCTGTTAAATTGTAATCCTGTGATATAGATGATAGTAGTACTAGAACTTGGAAAAAATAAAATTATTAATAATAATATTATTTTGGCCTCAGATACAGAGACAATGTATTCCATGCATTTTTCTCACAACTCCTCTCTCCCATTTTTATTTCTTTAAGAAAAAAAATCAAGATTTTTGCGTTACTGGGGCCAAGAATTTGTTTGTATTTGGCATCTCCTGTCCCACAATGTGTACCTATATGTGTGAGAACACAATGGGTGAAAACACAAAGCATTTATTCTTCAGTATGTGCACATCATGCTACAAGAGAGCTCAGTAGACACCATTCAGAGGCCCCCAGACCAAAAGGAGTTGCTCCCTGGATGCTGGGATGCTTGTGGAATTTGCTTACCCCCATACCCTATTTTTATTTTTGTAAACAGACCACGAATTTTTGATCAAAGCCTCAATTCTCTGCACTTGCTGGAAAATGCACCCTTGCCAGGAACCCAGGGATGGATATCATCCTCAGCTACAAGCTGAGGTTTTGCCCTGTGCATGTTTTGCCCTGTTTGGAAAGAACAGTTTGGAGGGGCTTACAAAGAAAGAACATTCTTGCTACAGC